>PVJD01002619.1:0-195060 GCA_004026545.1 Mormoops blainvillei | reverse complement strand
CTTCTTTCTTTCTTTCTTCTCCTTCCTTTCTCTTTCTTCTTCTTCTTAGCAGGATCTTTAACATGTCCTGCGATAATTGTAATGAACTCCTTTAGCTTCTTCTTCTTCTTCTTCTCCTTCTTCTTCTTCTTTTTTTGGGGGGTGGGGGGGTGGGCCTGAGAAGTTCTTTATTTCACCTTCAACTTTATAAATGATAATCTTGCTGGATAGAGTAGTCTTTGTTGTAGGTCTTTGCTTTTTATCACTAAATATTTCATGCCAATCTCTTCTGGTCTGAAATGTTTCTGTTGAGAAATTAGCTGACAGCTTTATGGGAGCTCCCTTGTTGGTAACAGTCTCTCTCTTCCTGCTTTTAAAATTTTCATTGTTTTCTAACATTGTCATTTTAATTATGATGTGTCTTGGTGTGGGCCTCTTTGGCTTCATCTTGATTAGGACTCTTCGTACTTTCTGAACCTGTGTGACTGTTTTCCTCAACAGGTTAGAGAAGTTTTCAGCCATTATTTCTTCAGTTAAACTCTCTATCCCTTGCTCACTCCCTTCTCCTTCTGGTACTCCTGTGATGCCAATGTTGTTATATTTGATGTTGTCCCAGAGGTCCCTTAGACATTACTCATTTTCTAAAATTCTGTTTCCATTTTGATGTTTTGCTTGGGTGTATACTGTTATGTTGTCCTCTAAATCATTGATTCGATCCTTGCTTTATCTAATCTGCTATTGATACCTTCCAGTGTATTCTTCATTTTAGAGATTGTATTATTCATTTCTGACTGATTCTTTTAAATGGTTTCTATGTCCTTTTTAATGTTTACTATTTCTTTGTTTAAGTTCTCATTGAGACAAACTGTCACAGGTGGGTACAGCTAACCAGGTTCTTGGTGATCATGGACAGAATTGAACAGAACACACAGAGGGTTTAGAGCAGAGAGAGAGAGCAGATTTGTTAAGTGATAGTCCACTCCACAGAACATGGGAGTGGGCCAGCTCTGAGCAGAGATCGAGTCATGGCTGGAAGGTTTCTATTCTTATAGGGCGGATATTTCCTGGCTAGTTTTGGTGAGGTTTTACTGTGCATGTACAAGTAGTTATATTATTTAAAGCTAGTGTACATGTGATTGCCCATGATTTTCCTTGATTGGCCACCAGGAAAGGGGGTCCCACAATACTAATTTATTATAATGCTATTATAATGAAGAAGGGGTCATGCAGCGTCTTCTGTGCAGGTGCATTCTTGATTCACCGTGATTCAGCACTTCTCCAGAAAGTTGGAACAGACTTCTTGCCAAGATGGAGGCATAGTAGATACACTTTGTCTCCTTGCATAACCAAAAGAAGAAGAACAACAAATTTAAAGATAAAAAAATAACCAGAATTGCCAGAAAGTCAAACAGCATGGAAGTCCAACAACCAAGGAGTAGAAGAAGAAACATTCAGTCAGGCAGGTAGGAGGGGCAGACGTGGGCAGCTGGGGACTGCGCCTGGTGGAGCAGGGAGGGCAAGGAAGTGGCTGGTGGACTGGGTGGTCCCACATTTGCATGCAGATGAACCAGGAGGAACAACTGGGGAATGAGAGACAGCGCAACCCAGGGTTCCTGCGTGGGAAAAGAAAGCCTCAAAACCTCTACTGGTAAAAACTTGTGGCAGTGGGAAAAACTGCCAGTGTCACAGGAGAGTTCATTTGAGAGACCCACAGGGTCCAAAAACATACACAAGCCCACGCACCCGGGAACCAAAACCTGAAGGTCCCAATTTGCTTGTAGGAAGCAAGGGAAGTGACTGGGAGAAAGCCAAGAGCCAAGCAAGTGACGTTGTTCCCCCTCAGACCTCTCTCCCACATACAGCACCACAAGGTAGTGACATGGATTGCCCCGCCCTGGCGAATAACTAAGGCTCCGCCCATCACAACATAATAGGGATGCTGAGAAAAAAAAATATGGCCCAAATGAAAGAACAGGTCAAAGATCCAAAAATGGAACTAAGTGATGAAAAGATAGCCAGCATAACAGATGCAGACTTCAAAACACTGGTAATCTGGATGCTCACAGATTTGGTGGAGTATGGTCACAATATGGAAGAAAAAGTGAAGGTTATGCAAAGTGAAATAAAGAAAAATATACAGGGAACTAACAGTGAAGGGAAGGAAACTGGGACTCAGATCAACAATTTGAAGCAGAAAGAAGAAAGAAACATTGAACCAGAACAGAATGAAGAAACAATAATTCAAAAAAATGAGGAGAGGCTTAGGAACCTCCAGGACAACTTTAAACGTGCCAACATCCAAATCATAGTGGTGCCAGAAGGAGGAGAGGACGAGCAAGACATTGAAAACTTATTTGAAAAAATAACAAAGGAGAACTTCCCCAATCTGGCAAAGGAAATAGGCTTCCAGGAAGTTCAGGAAGCTCAGAGAGTCCAAAAAAAGTTGGACCCAAAGAGGCACACACCAAGGCACATCTTCATTACATTACCCAAGATTAAAGATAAGGAGAGGATCTTAAAAGCAGCAAGAGAAAAGGAGGCAGTTACCTACAAAGGTGTTCCCATAAGACTATCAGCTGCTTTCTCCAAAGAAACCTTACAGGTAAGAAGGGACTGGAAAGAAGTATTCAAAAACATGAAAGACAAGGACCTACTTCCAAGAATACTCTATCCAGCAAAGCTGTCATTTAGAAGCTATCACCTCACATCTATTCTTCTCCTAACGTCCTTGAACATCCTTATAGCCATTGTTTTAAACTTTGCATCTGGTATCTTGGTTGCTTCCATTTCTTTTAACTCTTTTTTCTGAGGATTTCTCTTACTCTCTCATTTGGGGCATATTTCTTTGTCTCCTCATTTTGTCTCTGTGTATTAGATTGATCTACCATGACTCCCAAACTTCTGATGATAGTGGCTTAGTGTCACCATCTTCCAAGTCATCTGAGTGCAGCACTTCAGAAAAACAGAGCTACCATGGCTCAGGAGAATAAATTTAAAGAGTCTCCTGTAGGGGGTGGTGTCACCACAGCCTATAGGAGGAGGCCAAACACCTTTTCTGGCACCAGACAATAGCCTCTGTAGAAGATGCACTCTGAATGTCCTAGCTCTGAGCAGCACACCCTTCCCCTGCAGTACTGAGCTCAGCAGGGTGGAGTCACCAGGTCTTGGGAGGGCAGATCCGAATAGTCTCTTATTGGGGGTATTGTTGGCAAGCCTGTAGGAAGGGGTTGGGCATTTCTGCCCCTCCCTGGGAAAGCATGGGTTGAACTCACAGGGGAGAGAGGAGTAACTCCACCACAATGTAGCCACACAAACCAGCACTCACCCACCAGATTCTTGGACAAAAGCCTCCATGAGTTATGTGCTCCCAAAAATCCCTGCTCTGTGCAGCACTCTGACCCACTTGCACACTGGATTCATCAGGGCAGGGCCATAGAGTGGCAGAGCAGGCCAAATAAATCAACAGGTAGTGGGGGGCATCAACTGTGCACTCAGTATAGGGAAGAATGGTCCCCTTTCCAATGCTACACAGTTTAATCACTGTCTGAGTCTCCACCAAGAGCTTATCCAGAAAAAGAGCACCCCAAAGGTCCCTGCTGGGTAGCCAGTAGTCCCTGATGAAGGATCCAAGGATGCAGAGTGGTGTCACCAGTAGTTGGATAACTAGGCAGTGCACTTCCTAGGCTGGTGTTATAACAATAGGAGCACTCAACCCTGGGAAGTTGCTTCTGGGTCTCTGGTAGACTCCCTTCTCTGACAGGTGGCCTGAATCCCACTGACTTTCACCACCAGATACTATGCTCTTTCCATATATGTAGCTCTGGGTTGGGGATCCCTGTGTGGGATTGAGACCCCATGCTCTTGGGGGGAAGGAAGTTTTCCAGCCAAGATATTCATCCCTCCAGCTTCTCAGCCACTGTATATGGGTGCATAGGTCAGATCTTTTCCCATGGTCACCCTTCTTACCAGTCTCTATGTGGCTTCTTCTGTAAATCCTTGGTTATAATATTTCAGTTCAGCTACCTTTCAGTTGGTTATTCAGGTTGATAGCTCTCTAATTAAGCTGTTGTAAATCCAGTTTGGTGCTGGGAGCAGCTGAGTGTAGCTTCCAGCTACTTTGCAGCCATCTTGGAATCTTCAACCATATTTATTTTACTTCATTTTTTTACCCATCACATTTTTTAACACTTTCAATACAATGTTGAATACAAGTGGTTAGAGTAAATATTCATGCCTCATTCTCAATGTCAAGGGGAAGGCATTTCATCTTTCACTATTGAATATGATATTAACTTTGGGGTTTACATAGATATTTTTTATCAGGTTGAAAGTTTTTATTGTAAAAGTTAAATTTTGCCAAATGCTTTTCATGCTTCTACCAATGAAATCAGATGATTTTTCTTCTTTAGTCTGTTCTATAGTGAATTACACTGATGGATTTTTAATATTGAACCAATATTGTGTTACCAGGATAATCTCCACTGTTCATGATGCATTAATCTTTTAATATATTCCTGGATTTGATATGCTAACTTTTCGTTAAAAATGTTTGTGTCTAGATTCATAGAAGATTTTGTGTTTACATAATCTTTGTTTTCTAATAATGTCTTCATCTGATTTAGGTTTCAGAGTAAAAATAGGCTCATAAATACATTGTGCAGTATTTCCCTTGTCAGTTTGTCTTCTAGAAGTATTTACGTAGCATAGATAGTAATCCTTTCTCAGGCATTTGGTATAATCGTCCATGAAATCATCTAGAGGTAAAATTCTTTTTATGGAAAGTTTTGGTTTTGATTTTTAATTTTTGTTCTTTTTTGGTTTTGCTATTAAAGCAATTTTTAATTGTATTTTTTCCATTAGCATTTAGTCCCCTTTTACCTCTCTCCCCCTATAATTACCACTGTTGTCCATGTCCATGAATCATTTTTCCTTTTTGCTCAAACCCTCCACCGTCTATCTTTCCCTCACCCTTAGCTCTCATCCTGCTCTTTATCTATGAGTCTGTCTCTATTTTGCTTGTTAGCTCAGTTTGTTCATTAGATTCCACATATGAGTGAAATGTATGGTATTTGTCTTTCTTTTTTGAATTTTTTATGGATTGGTTTTAGAGAGAGAAAGAGAAATATCAACCTCTTTTTCCACCTACCTATGAACTCATTAGTTCATTCCTGCATGTGCCTTGACCAGGGATGGTACCCACAACCCTGGTATATCAGGACAACACTCCAACCAACTGGGCTACCCAGCCAAGACAAAAGTAATTTCTTTACTATTTTTTTTTTTTGAGTGAGCTTTGGTGATTTTTTTCTTTCAATGAATTTTCTATTTTATTTCATTAACTAGATTTCTTGGTAGCTGGTTGTTAATTAATATTCTCTTATTATTCTTATTGTGTATATAGGATCTGCAGTAATGTTACTTCTGTCATTTCTGATATTGGAGATTTGTATCTTTTCTCTTTCTTAATTATATTGATCATTTCAAATAAAAAACTAAGTTTTTGTTTCCCTCTATTGTTTTGTGTGCAAATGTTTATAGCAAATATATGTATATATATACACACACATATATAATAACCTAAACCAGAAAACAACCCAAATATCCACCAACAGATGAATGAATAAACAAATTGTGAAATATCTGTACCATGAATATTAGCAACTACTTTTGATATGTGCAAAAACTTGAATGAGTCTCAAAATAATCATGCTGAATGAAAGAAGTCAGACCAAAGGGTACAGACTACAATCAAACCATTCATTAAAAAAAAAAATCTTGAAAAGGCCAACCAATCCACAGAAAGAAAGAAGAAATCAGCACTTTCCTGAAGATAGGAGGTAGAAAGACACGGATATTAAATGGACACAAGCCTTCTAAATGACTACTATGTTTACATCTTGACTATGGGAATGGTTTCTTAGATATATACGTATTTATGAATATTCATCAAATTGCACATTTTAAATGCATATAGTTTGTTGTAAGTCATTTACACCTCAATAAAGCTATAAAAATAAAATAGCTTAATATGACAATTATCTGTGGTTTGACTCTATATCTTGTTCATTTCACAGAAAAAGAATGAGAAAGCCAGCAATAAAAGATAAATATCTAGTCACAAAGCTAGTAAGTTATAGGAAGAGGATTCAAGGCCATAGACTATGTCTGCAGAGCCTAAACACTTATGTACTATTTGATTTTACCTCTTTGTGTTTTTGTTTTTTTAATTATATTTTCCTTACCATCTTTCTCCCTTTAAGTTTTTTTAATATCACTTGATAGCATTAAAGATAAACATGTCCACATTTACTTAAATCAATTTTACTTTCTATTAATTGTTACTATTGAAACTATATCATATTATTTTCACTCCACTAAAGATACATTAGGTCAAATAATTTTCATGGATTTACTTAGGGAGTGAATCTCTAAGTGCGCTCACAAGTAAACAAATGTAGCAATGGAACAAAACTTGGTTATTTACAGGTAATCTGTCTGAGGGAGACTGTCCTCAGTTTGATAAGCATCTAGTATCATACACGAGATCTATCCAGAGAGAATCTAGCCATGTCATATGAAAAATAAAGACATTTATTGAAGAAGATACAAGATAGAAGAAAGATTGTACATAGGACAATGACACCTCAGTCCTTTTCAAAGGAGATACCTTGGGACCTCACACGGTTCTCCCAGTCGCCATCAGCTGCCCTTTCATATTTTTCTGGATCTCATTGACAGTCTGAAATCTCTTCTCTTTCAAAGGTGATTTTAATTTTGGGAAAAGCCAGAAGTCTTTGTTGATTGCCCCCCCACATGGTCAACATTCTCAAGTGTTCTGCTTGTTGCAGGCCTTCCAGAATGTGGATCACTTTCAACAGATTCTTGACCATTTTTAAAACATTTGTGTCACACTTTTATTTGCATTGCCTTCATTGTACCATCCCCAAAAGCCTTTTGAATCATCTGAATAGTTTTCACAGAGGAATGTTCAGCCTTAACACAAAATTTGATGCAGATTCATTGCTCTCGTCATTCAGTCATTTTTGAATGTGATAGCCACACAGTACACATACTCACTCAAGGGCGTCTACCGTCCCCCACTGACTAGATCAGTGAAATCATCATTGTTCACGCATGCACATCCCAGTTCACTCTCCTTGGCTGCCAGGTTACACTGATGTCACGCAAACTGCTCTTGTTATATTAACAATGGCTGGACTTTTTCTGGACAGACCTTGTCATATACTTTCTCACATATGTTGTTCACATATAACAATAGGGGAGGCTCCTCATTCCTTTCATCCCTATTATGTTTATCCTACTCTACTGTAATTAGTGAGGTATTAGACAATTTATTTTATTGACTAAAAACTCCTTTAAGAACAGAGTTATTACATGGACCCTTGTTCACCCAAAGCAAGAACATAAAAAAATGTTCAGTAAGAATTTGTACAATTAATGTAGTATATGCATGTTGTAGAGCAGGGGTCCCGATCCCCAGACCATGGACCGGACCAGCACTGGTCCGTGCCTGCTAGGAACCTGGCCACACAGCAGGAAGTGAGCTTGAATTTAATGCATTCAAATCGCCTCAAAACCCTCCTCGTGCCCCGCCCGTGGAAAAATTGTCTTCCAAGAAACTGGTTCCTGGTGTCAAAAAGGTTGGGGACTGCTTTTTAGAGAGCGGCCCTGTAGACTAAGAGTAAATGCTATGGAGTCAAGGCAATAACCTGTTCCAGTTGGAATCTGAGAACTATGAGAAGCCGAGTTTCAAATTGGTAGATGACAAGATCAGATTGAGTAGCATGCTGGAGCCGAGCCGCATACTGGAGAGATGTTTGTCTAGTCTCTCGAGTACAATAACTAAAAACCGAAGTATTTTCAAAAGGCAATCTTGCGCTGAGTTCGCTGTGCCATACATATATAAATGCCACATACAGTGCTTCTAGAAAATGTACCCTTAAAACTACATAGAGTTTTCAAGTGATAAATTAAAGGTTCCCATGCATGTCCATGGCACAACTTTTACATATAAAAGTAACTTAGAAGGTATTGTATAACACAACATTTCAATTATTTCTCTAATAAAAAACAATTGATTAGAGAAGTGGTTAAGGTTTTGCACTTCAGAATTTTTCAGGCTAATACACATCCATATATCATAAGATTTATATGTCTTAAATGATAGCATAATATAGAAAGAGAAAATTAAAAATCTTGAAAATGTAATTAGCAGTTTTATTCAAAAGCAGAAGTGTTGTTCATTGAGATATAGGCATTCCCTTGTTATTATAATGAATACTCTGCAACCATTCTCATCATCTTATTTTAACTATCTTTCCTTTATATCAACTTAATCTTATTTCCCCCTCATTTTCTCTTGTTTAAAAAAATTAATACACAATCCCCACTGAGACATAAATAATCCTCAAAATATTGTTTGTGAATTTTCTAGATTATTGAATGCAATTTTAATTATGATTATTAGCATAGATAAAATATTCACTGCAATGAGAATATAATAATTCAATTACATTTTAAAAGCTCTTTTGACTCTGGTATTTACCTGTTGTCCTTCATTTTATTTCTAAAGCCTAGTTACCCTCAAAATATTCCTCAGTACTTTCAGCAATTTTCTGTGAAAATGAAAAAAATAAGAAACTCCAAATACCATGTCTCCAATCTGCTGCTTATCCTCTATCGCCAGGTAAATTTTAATCATTTATAAGTACTATTATTGTGTACTTATTGTAAATGTATATAAATAGCTATGAATGTAATAAATGTTAAGTTTGAAGGTGAAGGGGGAAATCATCTCTTGGAAATTTTCAAAGGAACTATTTGAGAACTATTTTCAAAGCTTCTAGACCTCTAAGTTTGAAGCAGATAGAAAACAGGCAGATTTGGAAGAACTGTTGATGAGAACTCTTGCCACCTGTGAGCACTTCGGAGCGGTGAGGTCCGCTGCCTTCTTACCTCAAACTCAGAAGGGCGGTTGAAGTGCTTTCCCTGAGCTCTGCAGAGCAGCACAAGGGCTAGCAAAAGCCTGTGTGGGCTGCCATGGCCTTAGACAGATGCCTGTGTTTCTGGCATTCACAGGAAGAGACTTCTATCAGTATTTCCCATAAACCAGATTAAGCCACACAAGAGAGAAATAAACAGGGTATATGTATAGATTACAGGTTCCCAGAACCTCCTTACATTCAATTAATTTGCAGAGCAACTCACAGAAATCAGGGAAACATTGTACTTACTACATTACTGGTTTATTATAAGAGGATATAACTCAAGAAGAAATACATAGAACAAGGTATGTGGAAGGAGCTCGGAGATCCATGCTCTCTGGAAGCACCATTCTCCCTCCAGCTCTACATGTTCACCAGCGCGGGAGCTTTCTGAACCCCCTTTGTATTTTTATAGAGGTTTCATTACATATGCCTAGTTGATTAAATCATCAGCCATTGGCAATTGATTCAAAATCCAGCCACTCTCCCCTCCCTCCCCGGAGGGCAGGTGGTGGGACTGAAAGTATCAACCCTCTAACCACATGATTCGGTCCCCTGGCAACCAGCCCCCATCTTTGGGATACCCCTCAGTAAACTCAGGTGCTTTCTAAAAGTCACCTCATATACATAAACTCAGGTGTTAAAAGGGGTTTGTTATGATATCAACAACTTTATTGCTCTTATTTATGGAGTTCCAATGATTTGAGGAGCTCTGTGGTCGAAACAGGAACACAAGCTAAATATATATTTCTTATGATAAATCACATTATCACAGTGTGTATCTCTAAAAGGGTGAAAGAATTCCATCAGAAAGGAACTGTGGTGGTAAAAGAGTCCCGAAGACTGGAATGAATTGCATCTGGTTAGGTCAAAAATATTATAGCACAAAGGAGCCTGAAGGGGAACTTTTGAATGTCTCTGGGAAAAAACTCCTTGACAGAGTCAACTAAAGTTTAGTTAACTTTAAGCATCTTTCAATCCCAGGGAATGAGAAGCTAGCTTCCAGTGGAAAATTTTTTCCTGGTCTTGTCCTGTTCTCTTCCACATCTTTCTCACATGCCCTTGAGAGGACCTGGCTGGTAAGATTAGAAAATGAGAGAATAAAGGAGGAAAAGGAGAGGCACAACAGAGAAAAAGAGATAAAAATCGATTCTTGGCCCTCGTTTGAATAAGGCTTCTATTCACAACAGGCTTGAGCTAGTTGAGAGGAGACTTGCCATTAAAAGAAGTTCAGGGTTTGGGCTAATTTGTACTCAAAATTCCAGTTTTTAACTGAGACTATCATGTTTGTAATTTTTGGGAAAGTCATCACGTTAGTTTTGGTAGTCAAAAAATCAGATACCAAGAAAAAAAAATTATATCTATATACAAATCCCTAGGAACAAAAGGAGTTGGAAGCCAGGGAAGGCTAAGAGAGTCGTTTTCAGGCTTTGAAAGTGGGTCTTATATCTGTCTCCCCGAAGGAGGCTTGGTGAAGAGGGCCTCAAAACATCAGAACATCTCCAAAAATGCTTTTACTGGGCAGATGTAACTTTGAGGAGTTCAAGTTGCCCATTAGACGAGTCCTGTAATTTGCTCAATTGTCTCTTTGGAGTATCCCTGCTGTGTGGAGCCATTGACTATGAACAGCCCATGGGATGCAGTGATGGGTCCAAAACGGCCACAGCTGGTGGTCATCAGAACAGTAAGCTTCCTGCCATGCTAAGATACCCGAATGACACATTTTCGTGACCATCGGAGTCATATAGCTGCTTGAATTTTCACATAAGGAAAAGGAACTGACTCACACTAAGTAGATGTTAAAAGAATGATGGGAGATAAAATGATAAGGTAATTTTTACTACATTAGGAGACATGGATAATTGAAATACCCTGGACTAGATACCCAATGTCCTCCAACATCCTGTGGTCACTGTTCCATTTAACAGCAAAATTAAATAACGCAAGAGCCATTTCACATAATAGCTGTATGCTATTAGCTCTAATGTGTTTATCACCCTTACCTTGCCACTCCCCAGTAAAGTTGTAAAGGTCAATTTTCTTGGTTAATTTGGTGACAGTGGGTTTGCTACATGTATGATCCTGAGTCATTAGATCCTATATACTTCTTTTTGAGTGTCATTTGGCTTCCACTTATGCTTCTTCCTTCCTAGAGTAACTAGGACATGAAAATATACAATAATCTACCAGAGAAATTTATTTTTAAAAGTGTGAAAGAATGTCTCTGGGAGTTTTTGCTTAATAAGTGCATGCAACAGCAGAAACTCCCAGTATTTCTAAATTGGTGCATTTGAAAAACATGGTCATGGCTGGATAACAAAAACTACTTGTCATAGCACAGTGATGGCTTGATGGTGGGAAGTGCCACAAAATTACTGGATCTAAACCACAGGTTATAGAACAAAGTAGAAGTAACTTTTTTTTTTTTGGCCTAGTATTTCCTTTCTTTTCTTTCTTGACTGACCTTCCTGTTTTCCTCTTTAAGCTTCCACCTGCCTTTTAAGATCAGAAAGACCCACTGACTTATGAAAAGCTAAAAGGCTTTGCAAGTGAAACTCATTTATTTCTAGGCATAATAATTTTTGTTTTAAGTAGCGAATGCCATTTTCTCCAGTTTGAGTTAATCTTACCGATGGCCAAAACTCGGAACCTGGTCCTCGTGGGTGGAGTGTGGGGTTTCCCTGGAAGAAAAGCAGGGCAGACTTGGGCCCGCAGGGCGCGCTGCGTGACTGAGCGTGTGAGGGGGATAAGGGCGTCCTGACGCAGGAGCAGAGAAAGCGAAGGCTGAGGTGCCCGAGCTTCTGAGGCAGCTCAAAGGAAGGCGGAATCCTGCCCAAATCCTGCAGCCTGGCCGTCCATCCATTCATCCACCCATCTCAGAAGCTCTCAGGCATCAATACCAGGAGTTCTACAGGACTGAAGGGGGGTTCTGGGAAGTGAACCACTGGGGTGCCCCGGGTGCCAGAGTCCTCTCTCCCACAGACGCAGCCCAACTCATGTCACCTACCTCACAAACACTAATTATTGTGGATGCTTACCCGTTACCTCCACCCCCCAGCACACACACACAACAATCCCACAGCGAGACTCACAAAGGCAGCAGCTCCCGAGACTGGAACAGCGAGTGAACTGCCTGAACTGCCCATGCGCCAGCCCCAAATCTATAGCCTTTCATGGGCCGGAAGAGCCCGCGACGAGGACTTGCGGCTCAGGACCCTGGGGCCCCATCGGATGTTTGCCAAGGTCCAAGCCTGCGGCAACCCAGGGGTGCTCCACCGCAGTCCTTGGTGCCAGCTGTTTCCCCTGGCAGCTGCGAGGTGCCTGAAGTCCTCCAAGAGGCCTTTGCAGCCTGCTCTTTGAACCCCTGCCCTGAGGAGCAGACACTGAGCGTCACACTCTCTTTCTGACCCAGCGCATCTGTCCCCACCATGAGAAAACTGGATCTTCACCTCTTGTACCCTGCCCCGTGGAGGTATGGGGATGGGATGGAGGGATGGGGGACCACTTTTAAAACTTTCTTCACTTCAAAACCTTTATCAGAGACACAGTTCTGCTGTGGGGTAGAAGAAGGCCTTGACGACCAGAGAGCTGTGGTCTTACCCCTTCTTCAGGCAGGACAAACCAGATCTCTTCCCCAGCAAAGGGATTTAGTCTGAAGGTTAACGCCAAGCCACGGAGGGAGGCGTGGGCCTCTGCTGCTAACTGCAGATCAAAGGTTGGGGCCCCAGCTTCCCCTCACCTGAAAGAGGGGAAAGGAGGTTTCATGGGCTGTTTGGGGAAGGAGGAAGGAAGCATTCAACCTTTCATGTGACTGTACAGAGGTGGGATAGAGGCCAAGAGGATCCCATCTGTAGCCTGTAGTCTCGCCAGCCCCTTCCAGGAGGCTGGGCTGGCGCAGAGGATGGGGAACAGCTGTCTGGCACAGACAGATCTTCTCAGGTCAAATTGGAAATAGAGACCACTTTAGGAGAGTGGGAAGTTGGCGTGCCTTGTTTTGTTTTAAGCTTTTTGTTTTTCCACTTTTTAAATAAACCTGAATATAAATATCTTTCATAAAACTTCTGTGGAGTTGGGGTAGGGTGGGGATGGTGGGCATCCTGGCCTCCCAGAATAACTCATCAATGTCATCCACGTTCTGACTGAGGAGGAAGTTAGCAGCCAAATTCTCCTTTCATTTCACAAGTGAGCTAGGCCTGGATTTACAGGTTCTCTGGCAAGCCCAAAGCCTTCAGTGTCACTGGACTTTCTCTCTCCTGCCACATAGCCTGGATGTGGCTCATCTGCAAGGCTGCCCTCCCTATAAACCCTCTTCACCGTCCACATCAGAGACATTGGCCAGCTTCCAGGAGGCTCCTTCAGCGTCCGGATGAACCGCGCCGATGGCTCACTAATTTCCTGCAAAAGCTACAGGTCTTCTGGCCCATAATGAATTGAAAGGACGTGCCAATACATTTCGGCACTTGGTGTTTTATTCTGTTGACTTCTTTTTCTATATGTGGGCCAACTCTATACTCTCTGGTATATGAGAACTTTAACTAGCAATCAATAATCCAATATGAAGAAAAAAAAATTTAAAGATTGAAGAATGAATAAACAGAACCTCAGAGAACTTTTGAAAAACACCAGATGAACAAAAATATGTGTAATATAAGTCCCAGAGGACTGGATTAAAAGGAGCAGAAATATTTTTGATTAAAAAAATGACTTCCCAAATTTGATGTAAAACATTAGTCTACATATCCAAGAAGCTCAATAAACTCCAAATAGGATAAATGCAAAAATCATACCTTGTCACATTTTTGAAAGTCAAAAGTGAAAATCTTGAATGCAGAAAGAGAAAATTGATTCATCATGTATGGGGGAACATCAATAGTCTTGAAGTCTGTTTCATTTCAGAAATAATGGAAGATAGAAAGCAGTGGAGGACATATTCAAAGATCAGAGAGAAAAAGAATAGTCTTCTTAATTTATTGAGGTAATGAATATGTTTATTACATTGACTGTGGTGATGGTTTCATAATGCAAAACTCATAAAATTGTATACTTTAAATATATAAAGTTTCTTGTATGTCAATTATATCTTAATAAAGTTGTTTGAAAATTCTATACCTAGAAAAATAATATTTCTAATATGAAAGTGAAATAAAGACCTTCCCAGATAAACAAACACTGTGAAAATTTGTTATTCATATAAAAAACATCAAAGGAAGATCTTCGGGCTGAAGTGAAATGACACCAGGTCCCAAATAGGAAGATATCGTGAACTCCAGAAATATTAAATATACAGATTAGTTAAGCTTAGGGAAAGTTTTCTAAGGCTAACATGAGAGAAGGAAATGTTTTGAATGAACACAAAGGCAAATTGATGGTAATATTCTGAAACTGGATTATTGTTTTGTTTCCGCACATACATAAATTTTCTAAAATCATTGAATTGTGTATTTAAATGGATGACTATGAATTTCATGGTAACTAAATTATACCTAAATAAAACTATATTTAAATATTTTATATTTAAAAGTCAATTTTCATAATCCATCATATTTACAGAATGAAGAAGCAAAACCAAATGATCATATTAATTATGCTTAAAGGCATTTGACAAACTTCAATATGGATGAATAATAAAATCTCTCAGCAATCTAAGGATAGATGGAAACATCTTTAACCTGACAAATGGCATCAACAAAAAGTTACACTTAATTCCATACTTAAAAAAAGACTAAATGGTTTTATCCTATGATTGGAAATGTCCTGGATGTGTAGTTTTACACTTCCTGTTTAAGATTTCACAGGAAGTCCTAGCCAAGGTGGAGCATGAAAAATAAAATGCATATAGATTCAAGGAAAAAAATTAAAACTTTATATTCATAAAATCATTCTTATTTATATAGAAAATACCAAGGAATGTACCTATGAATTCCTAGGAATTAAAAAAAATTGTTAAGTTAACAGATTACAAGATCAATATACAAAATTGATTGTATTTCTTCCATATATTAGCAAGGACCAATTGAAAGCAGAAATAAAGTTACCTTTAAATTGCTTAAAAATTAGACATTTGGAGAAAAATCTAACATAATACGTGTAGGAGGATTACTATGTTGAACACTCCACAAAACTGATAAAAGAAATAAAATATATAAGTAAATGGAGACATATGTTTATGGGTTTGAAAGCCCCGTATGATTAAGACATTAATTCTCTCAAATTGTTCTATAGATTAAAAAATTCCAATCAAGTCCCAGCAGGACTTTTTGTAGATATCGACAATAGTATATCAATAATATTTATGGAACATAAAGTTACTGGTATAGCCAAAATGATTTTGAAAAAGAACAAAGCTGTAAATATCAGTATTTGAGTTTAGGTATAACTATATTAAGCTATAGTTATCAAACTAATGTAATCTTGTGAAATGAGAGATGTACAAAGCCGAACAGAGTCCACAAATAAATGCATATAAACAGTCAACTGGTTTTGACAAAGGTGCAAAGGTAATTCAATAAAGAATAGCCTTTGCAACAAATTGTGCCATAACAACTGAATAACAATATACAAATAATGGAGCATTGATTTCTGCCTTTGTAGGGAGGAAAAAAATCTTTCATTCCCTTCTTCCTAGGTTTTGCAGCTGGGTCCTATAAATGAGACTGGCTAGAGACAGATTAATGAGAGAAAAACAAAAGTTGAATGCTGTATGCATACCACCTACAAGCAGGAGTACCCAGAGGTGAGTAACTCACAGAGTTAGTTAGAATTTGGGTTTATATTTTAGTCTAAAACAAAGAAAAAGGAATTTGGGCTTCTGAGTAGAGAAGGCAAGATACAGGAAAGTGACCAGGAAAATACTGGTAAACAAAGGCTGTTTAGTAAGATTTATTTTGCAGCTATACTTGTAGCTGTGCTTTCTCCATTGGTAAGAGTTGTTAAGAGACTTCCTCTTCTTGGTAGACATTTCTGCAAATGAAAATTTCTTTTATAAATTTAACTTTCTTTAAAAAGGAAAACTTGTGCACTATTCTCATGTCAGCTCACCCTCACTGGCCCTTAGCTTAAAATAATCCATATGCCGAGAAAGCACATTTGGGATTGCATGTTCTGGTACCTCTTATCTTATGCTTTATAAAAAAATTAATTCAAAATGAATAATAGATATCACTGTAAGTGTAAAACTATATTATTTTATATTATTTTAGAAGAAAACTAGAGAGAAAATCTTCATGACCTCAGGTTAAGCCAACTGTTCTTTGTTAAAACATTAAAGAAAATTATTCATTTAAAAAAATCGATAGTTGGACTTCATCAAAAAAAATTATTTGCTCTGTGATTGTTAACAGAATAGAGAAATAAGCTAAAGATTGAAGAAAATATTTTTTCCATGGCCATCTATTTGTTGAAGTATAATGTATAAAAATATTTGAAAACTTTAAATGTTTGAATGATAATTCACAACTGAAGATACACTGATGGCAAACCTGCACTGTAAAAGATACTCAGCATCACTAGGAAAAATGCAAATTATAACCTCAGTGTTACAACTGTATAACTATTAAAGTGGCCAATATTTTTTAAATATTACAATATTAAGTTTTGAGGGTCTGAGCAAATATAACTCTAACATTGCTAGAGGACATGCAAATCATATTTCTTATTTTAAAACAAGTCAATTTTTATTCGTGGGTTTTTTTTTATTTTGCATTCAGTATTATTTAGTATTAGTTTCAGGTGTACAGCACAGTGATTAGGCACTAACACACTTTCCAAAGTGCTTCTTCAGTATTTCCAATACCACCTGACATCATACATATAGTTAGTTATTATAACACTATTGACTATATTCCCTATGATATATTTTACATCTCCATTTCTATTTTATATTTCTTATGAACTTAAACATACTCTTACCATATGACCCAGCAACTCCATTCCCAGGTATTTACTCAAAGAAATTAAAATTATTTTTAACAAAATAACCTGCATATAAATATTTATAGTAGTGTAATTTGTAATTGTAAAAACTTAAAAACAGATGCCCTATGGATGTACACTCCTACCATAGTACACTATTCAGCAATAAATAGAAAAAAAATGCTGTTACATGATGATGCATGAGACAGTGTAGATGAGTCTTACATGCATTATGCTTCCTGAAAGAAACCAAATCCAAACGTTATATTGTATACTTTCATTTACGTGATATTCTGGAAAAGTCAAAGTTATTGGGGCAAAAAAAGGTAGTGGTGGCAATAGATTGAGATGGTAATGGGAGGGTTTGAGAAAAACAGAAATTTTTGTATGTGGTAAGAAAACTTTTCTTTATTCCATTCTTCATTGTGTGACATGACTATATAAATTTCTCAAAATTTACTCATATATATATATTTCAATTCAATTCCTATATATATATGTATATATGTTATTTGGTAAGTTGCGTGTGGGTATACATACCTATAAATATTATTGTATGTAACTGAAATAAATTTAAATAAAATACCAACCGAATGCAGGGTGGGATGGGTGTCTATTTCTCTTCTTAATACCTCCATCATACTCCTTATTCCTTTGTCTATTTTTGCTTGTTCTGCAGAATTTCTTTGAAGCTATAACTTTCATGTTGTAACACCTCTTTTGAGCTGCATCTTCTATGCTGTCTAATCTCTCCGAGTTTCAATTACAACTACTATATTTTTCTCAGAAGTTTTAATTGGTTATTTTTCCAATCTGTTCTATATTTTCAGATAGAATCTTCCTTCTCATTATGCTTAACTATCTTTTATTTATTAAAATATTGCACATATCTATTTGGCATTCTATATGAAAGTAATATGTATTTTATTATTTTTGATATACCAATATTCCATTGAGTGACATATAGAAGGGGCATCTGATTCTCTCTCAATTTCTCTTTTTCATGATTCTGTATTTCCCTAGGCTTTCTCTTTGGAAATTTGTGGGTATTATGTTGACCATTTGTTCCTCCAGAGAATATCACCTTTGCTTTTACCAGGCACCTTGGTGAAAGAAGAGTAAGGACCAATCTAAAGTTAAATTCTCAGTTTCTTGAGTCAGGTCATTGGTGTAAATAAAATTCCCATCCACTAAAAGGAAGTTTGCAGTTAAAAATTCTCAGGGGATACTGTTTCTTTTTATTTTCTAAGCTGAGAAAGACAAGTTTTCTTGCCAACTCCTTTGCAGGTAGGTATATTGCTCTAGATTTTTTACTGAGCTTCCAAACTTTGAGAGGTCTCGGATTTCTGCAGGAATTTCAGTATCAACTCTATTCATTGTTTGCAAAAATCTAAAGTGTCTTCTGTCCTCTCTGTGGCTCTTATATCCTGAGTCTCTGATTAAAGAGATTAATCAATGCTCACTAGACAGGCATATTTCCATAGACAATAATTTTTACCATTCTAGAATTTTCCTATCACTGTAAAGCTTTTCCATATTTCCTTGAAGGGTTAACTATGCATCTGAAATGTTTTCATTTCTACATAATCCATAATTTTTAGGTTTTAAAAATAAGGTGTTTTTTTAGGTATTCTAAGAAATATAGTCTGCTATATTGCCATAATGAAAAGTAGTAAAAATATTATTAATTAAGTGTTTACCTTTATTTAACTCCAAATTAAGGAACCATCTTCATAGTTTATTTGAATTTGACTGGCATTCCAAAATCATAGTGTAGGACACCAGAATATGCCACTTCAAATTATGCCTCTTTAACAAATTATGCTTCTTCTTCTGTATTTTGAGATACAGAAGTTATCTATTTGAAAGTAAAATTGCCATTTATATATAAAGGAAATTTCCATTTGTATAAGCATTTCCCTGTCTGTACCAGGAAAAGAAGAAGAACTCTAAATTGCAAGAGAATCATACCAATGGAGAAAACATAGATTTAATCTGCATAACAAACCTCACCCTTACCATGCTTTTCCTGATCACCTCCTCATAACTTTTCTTCCCCATACTCTTATTTATTTTGTTTTTAGATGAAGATGGCATTTAAGTCTGAAATCTAAGCCTCCTCTGAGAGTTACTCATTTTTACCTGTGTATCTCCATGTATGCATAAAAACACATATTAATAAATTTCTGTGGGGTTTTTCTTCACTTGTTAACCTGTCTTTTGCTACAGGGACCCTAGCTGAGAATTTAGAAGGGTAGAAGGAAAATTACTTTTTCCTCCCCAACCGTAACAAATATGTTTCTGCTTAGACTGCAAAGGGCATATAATGTTGGCAGCAGCAAGAATGACACCGGGTATTACACCTGTGGAGTAACGGCCTTTGTTCAACAACCTTGGTGCTTGAGTTCTGGTTAGAAAAGAATTCAGAGCCATGACTTGAACTAAAGAGAAAGTTAATTTAGGAAGTCACAGAGATAAAAGTGAGCTAGGGAAGAAATGGCCTCGGGAAACAAGTAACAGAGGCAAAAGAAGGACTCCTGCAGCTTAGGAGAGAGGAAGGTAATGCTAATGTGCCTGGGGGAAAGAAGACGAGGAGGCAAAAGGTGCACAGAGGGTCCGCCACCCTAAGGGCTTTTAAGGGAGGTGATTTTAGGAGATGTCCCAGGGACGATCTCAAGACAATATTCATCAGCTCTCCGTGTGCGTCATTTCGGGATCCTGATCTTCACTTACTGGTCATCACCAGGGCAAAGGGTAATGGCCCGAACGCAGCTGGTCCTGAAGCAGCCATGGCGTTGCTTGCCTGGTTTTGGTGCTTTTCCGGGCCTGGAGCTGAAACAGACCTGAGGCCTAGATGTATCTGATGCGGGTCAGAACCTTACCGTTCTGGGTCTTAGTGCTCAAGGGCTATTTTATGGCCGTCTCGTTCATTCCCCACTAGGGGGGTGGGGAATATGGCTAGCGACATGCCAGGGGAGCAGAGGGCAGGGGAGGGTCTGAACTGCATGACCAGCGATATGAAAGGTCAGGAGGTCTAAGCCACAGGACCAAAGATGTGCTAGGAGAGGAAAGGTCACCCACCCTGGGGGCGAAGTCCTATTTTCCCAGTTTTGCCCATTGCTAGGCACCTGGGCTTTCCGCCCTGGTGACCTTGTGTGCCTGTCTCATCATCCTTGCTCTGCTCATGTCTGTCTAATTGCCTACACAATAAGATGTGTACTTTTCCCTGTGGCCGATATAACTAAATGTATTCCTGTTTATACCGAGGAGATGTAACCGTGCTGATCAGTGTTCCAGCCAATGAGCCAGACTGGATATGTAGACAGTGAAGGCACGGCCTAGGGGCGTGTCCAGAGCGGAAAAGATAAGCTCCAAGCAGGTCACAGCGCAGATTTGGCAAACGTGAGCGGTAGGTTCATCACGTAGAACTGGCTGGCTAATGCGCATCAATCCTGAATGTATAAACAAACACATGGGCTTGAATTTGAATGCAAGCACAATTGATTACAATGATTCAAGTTGAAGAAGACACAGGCAAATTCCTAGGGTGAAGATAAGAAATGTGGGTAAGAAATGGATAAGAAAAAGGTACATACAAGAAAAAGTATAGTAATAAAATATTCTCTACAAAATTTGTTTGGATGTGGCATTCCTGCCCGTGTCTTCTATACAGTCAGGCGCTTTACTTGCAAATCCTAAAGAGTCTCATCACTTTTATTACTACCAGCCGTTTCTGTGCCTTCATCGTCTGGGATGTGTTGACAGAGTGGCGCTAAGGATTCTATGCTTATCAACAGAAGCAATCCTAATCCACTCCCTCTTATCCTGAAAAAAGAAAAAAATCAGAATGTGTGATCCTATATTTCAGTTTGCTGAGAAAGCAGCATCTTTGCAGATTTGTACTTCTTTTTGTGTTGTTGTTGCTATTTACATAATTGGAAATAAATAAAAAAAGATTATTAAAAATACTTCAAGTGTTTTTAAACAGGATAACCTTTCTGCATTTTTAAGTAAACTAATTCAGCAAGTTGAATTTTCTTATTCATTCATTTGTTTTCTACTTACTTTCTGGAATATTAACTAGTCCTTTCAATTTCATGTTTTGATTTTTTAAAAATATAGATTTAAAAATCAAACTGGATTACGGGATGTATTTTTTAAATGCACCACAGCAGCCCTGGCTGGTGTGGCTTGCTTGGTTGGAGCTGCCTCCTATAAACTGAAAGATCGAGGGTTCAATTCCCTATCAGAGCACATGCCTAGGTTGCAGGTTCAGTCTCAGGTCAGGATGTATATGAGAGGAAAGCAATCGATGTTTCTATCTCATGCTGATTTCTCTCTCTCTCTCTCTCTTTATCTCTTTTCCTCCCCCCTTTCTAAAAACCAATAAGTATGTCCTAGGATGAGGATTAAAAAAAAATGTAACACAGCAATTTTAATAAATGATACCATGACAAAAGGTACTGAATGCTTATAAGAGCATTAATTTGAAAGACATGAATACCAAGATTTATTTAAGTTAATAATTTTAATCAATTTAGAGTTAAAGGAAGCCATCATAAAATAGGATCATGTGTATATACTGTAGTTAATAAAAATATCATTTAAATATTAAGATTATTTTAAACTAAAATATATATTTGCAATTATCTCATTTGCTTACAAACTATATCTGGTTGATTTTTGTCTGCTTTGATTAGTTACTATAATTGGTAATAGTATTGATAACAATTAAACAGACTATTTTGGAAGTTTATATGTATAGTTACAATTCCTCTAATAAAAATTGTAAACATATACCTAAATAGTTTGTATGTATGAAAAGGTTTCTAAATCTTATAATAATTTTAAAGCACATATAACTCACCATTGAAAATAATAATATTTTTTGCATCATTTGCCATCTACCTAAGCACATAGAACTAGGGTTTTACTAATTTGAACAATACTGGAATAAAAACACATTTATTCAAATATGAATAAATAAAAGAAACAACATAATTATTTTAAGATCTGCAATAGCTAAGTAATAATTTATAATAGAGTTGTAATGCTTCTGAAGTTGTTGGCTCATTATTCTGTCAGGGAATGAAAATATAATGGCTGTTATAAAATAAAATTTCTTATACATCAGTTTATTCTAACTTCGAAGATTTCCAACTGTTTACAGACGAATAAGTTGACTCACTAAATTCTCTAACTTTCAAGTTTATAGAAGTAAACTATTTATATACACACACAGAAATATAAATATTTATCATTACATATATTTGTTTCATATGTATTTATTTTTATTGTTGTTTTATTATAGTCATATGTGTTTATTTTAATGTATATATTTCCCCTGAGTTATCCAACCTTCTTTATCCCTTCATAAATAAAAAATGATTCTATCATGCCATCATTTGTTCTGATAGGAAATAACTGAAAATGCAAAAATGTAAACAATTTAGGACACAACATTTATTAATATAAGTGTAATGATTGAAATGGTTCATGTGAAGCTCTGTTGAAAAGTCAAGACTCTTTCCTCCGCTAAACCATTCTTCTCTGGTCTGGCATGTTTTCTCTTTTGATCATTATCCTTTAGAGAAGGATTCACCTATGCCTCTAGTTATACTCATATTCCTAGGTTAAATTCATTTTTATCAGATTAGTATATTTAAGAAGATAATTGAAACAATATAAAAGATAATCATCACATTCTATAGAATATTACTGCAATCTGCTTGTGGCGTTCAAGTTCTTTGAATTTGGCATTAGAGAGTGTCAGGTTGAATTTAACTCCATCAATAGCACTTGTCTATTAAAGATCCTGTAATTATAAATGTCACTGCTGATACTTTAAAAATGTTCCCTTCTAGGTGTACCCAAGCAATACAACAACATTCTTGAAACAGCTAATAGTAAAATGTTAAAAATAATTAACTGGCCAAGTAAGTTTATAAGATTAATTTTAATACTAAACAAGCCTCAGTCTTTGGGAGAACAAATATAGCAAGCGCAGTTTCTCTGAAAAAAAAAAAGAAAACAAAACAAAACTCCACAAATGTATATGCATTTATACAATAAATTTATATACATAAACCCAAGTTTTAAAAAAATAGTAAAACCAACTGAATACACAAACATGTATTTATGTTTAAGTTGATTATAAATCAAGCAATTAAAATTGCTTAATGACTGAATCCTAAGAACCTAAGTTTTTCTGACATGTATTTTTGTTTAATACATTTATTGTAACTTTGGGTAAATAACTAATTTATTATTGTTTGATAATGATATATAATCTTTTGGGTCAAGTGTGTTTGAAAGACTTCTCAAGTTTTAAATTTTAAAAAATACTTGTCCTTAACCTATAAATAAATAAATAAATAAACATAAATAAATAAATAAATAAATAAATAAAATTGTTTAATGAGAGGAGCCACCCTCCACACTGTAAGTTGGGCTCTGACAGGTGTGGAAATCCACTTCACCCAATGCCCGAGATGAATGCAAGCTAAATTCCAGAAGGAATTAATTTTATGGATTTCTAATTCAGTATGGGGAGGCATGTTAGAATTGTTGAGGAAAGTAATAGCTAAAGCCAGATGGATTCCTAGGAGGGTAATCTGTCCAAAGCCCACTCGTATAAGCTAAAATTGTTTAGAAGGAACTTGGGTTGTTTTGGAGGTATGGATATCATTTCTCCAGATACTCCAGTAAAAAAAGTTTCAGATACTCCAAATAAGAATATCTCAGTGTTAATACATATTTAGGTATCAGTATTTTTAAGGCTGATGAAGGCTATATTCTAACTGACTAAGCTTCATAACAGAAACAAAGTTTTGGTGGGAAGAACTAGAGAAAAGATGTATTGATATTTACGTGTATAATTTTATTGTATCATTTATAAAATCTCAGTTTCCTCTTTCATTCATTTTAATCATAATTTTTCATGTTATTATCAATAAAATAGTTCATCTGATATATCTTGCCATTAAATTATAATTTGACTGAGGTAAAATATGTTCTTACATTTTTATATAGTTATGTTATTCTTTTTTTTTTAAAGAGTTTATTTATTTATTTTTTAGAGATCAGTGAAGGGAGGGAGAAAGAGAGGGACAGAAACATCAGTGTGTGGTTGCCTGTTGCAAGACCCCTACTGGAGGCCTGGGCAGCAACCCGGGCATGTGCCCTGACTGGAAATCGAACCTGTGACCCTTTGGTTCACTGTCTGGCACTCAATCTGCTGAGCTGCACCAACCAGGGCTTATTCTTATTTGAAATGATCAATGAGCTGATTATTAAATACCGCCTAGTAATGATTAAAATGACCATCTAAAAGGCAATGAAATATAATAAAATAAAAAGCATTTTTAAAAAGGAGGTCAGCATGAGTAGACTTGATGTGTTTCTTTGATAAAGGCATATACATGTAGTTCCTAAAAAAGTTACAATGTATTGCAAATAAACACATTATAAATATATTCTGTGATTTTTACAGTGTATGAATGACTTTTTTCATTTTTGTCAGTATATATAATTACATAAGTAAATAAAGACATATTCAAACTTCCTTCATATCCCCTTGCTTAGATATGTGAAAAGTATTATTTTCCCAGTAGGGATTTATCCAAATCACAATTATCTGCCTGAATGGAAGGCAGAAGTAGCACAGATATAACCTCTGAACAAAAGAAATATGAAAACCACATACACTGACTTCTGAATGTGTTGTGAGTCACGTTTACATTTATAGCATGCTGTTAAGGTTACTTTGAAGGGAGTGTTAAAAGAAATTTATATTCTGAAGCACACACTAAATGCTGGAGAGGAAATATAAAAAAGATACTTGGTTTGTGGTGACAGAAGCCTTCCTGACATTAAATGTATGACATAAATCATGTCCTTACTAGATAATCAATTAGAAAAATTGCCTGATTACTATACTGCAGTTTAGCAATTAAGACAAGTGCTTGCAGTCAGTTATTTGATCCCTAGTTTATCTATCACATGACTGGATTCTTAGAATAGTCTAAAGCAAAATCCATACCATTATAGTACATTTTTCATTTATCACAAAGGTGTGAGCATGGTGGATAGGGCTAATTGTTTCAATGTCATTTTGAGACCAATTTTTTACCCTATCAAAAGTCCCATTCTTTTATGACAACTGATGTTATTCAGGCATAAAATGAACAAGATTCTCATTTACAAATTTATAGTAAGGCCAGAATGACTGAGTCTTAGTATGTCCTGAATACTGTTGTGTATTTGCATTTACAAGAAGAAATATGGCCGTGTGTATATTTTATAATAAGTAGAACCCTAATCATAAACCGAAATCAAGTGAATAATTTTATCCCATGGGTAGTGAGACTATGATGTAGGTAGAACATATAGAACATTTTTACATGTCTCTTAACTCTGTTATTATATGAAGGTAACTATTCTATCTGTACATAATGCAAGAATTAAAATCATCTATTCGTTTCTTTGTCTTATGGACTAAAATTACAGTGTACTATGCTATTTAGTTTTTCTCCCTTTCCCTACTTTTATTCCCCATACTTCAAATGATATTTATGGGATCAACACTATTTCATTATATAGTTTAAGTACTTAGAGTCTAGTATGAATTCTATCTACTGCACAGTTTCAAGTTCCTGAAAGAATGCCAATTTGCAACCACTTAATGATAAAGTAGAATCATTATAAGAAAAGCAAACCTAAGATGTTACTTCATCCAGAGAGTTTTTGAAATTTTTATTGATCTGATTCTGAACAAGGCTGAGAAGTTTGCATTATTTATCTGGCAGTGATGTTAGCATAACAGATAAGCAAGAAGGCTATCCATTTTTAACTTTTATGATGAATTCACATTGAACTTGAATACATTAAACAATCACTACTAATGTAACATCACCATATGTGTAATAAAATACTACTGATAGAGGAAGCTATATGCAGTGGATGTATGAAAAATTATGGAACAAAACTAAATAACTCTCAGTGATTTTTAAACACTGAAATCTACCAATTCTCATTTAAATACCAAGAAGGAAATGTGCAAACACACACACGTGCACACATGCACATGGAAACTTTTGCGTAAAGATACCTTCCACATATTTTGAAGCTCTCTCCCTCTAATGAAACTCTATAAAATAGCAT
This sequence comes from Mormoops blainvillei, assembly GCA_004026545.1. NCBI lineage: Eukaryota > Metazoa > Chordata > Mammalia > Chiroptera > Mormoopidae > Mormoops > Mormoops blainvillei. Next base: position 169,003 of record PVJD01002619.1, on the reverse strand, counting down.
CCCACCTTTGCATTTGAGAATGGATACTGCTAACAGAAGGATAAAGTGATTTGTTAGGATTAAACCTCTCATGTAAATAGGGCTTCAGGATGCTATTCAATGCTCTTTGTAAACAATGCTTTTAAGTGACTGGTACTCTGGGTGTTTTCTTAGCTTAAGCAGAAAAATAGAACTTTTGGAAGAAGAAAAGACAGAGGCTTAGAGAACTGATTTCTGGGGCCTGAGATATAGCAAGGGTAAAAAAGAACTTATCTTAAATGATTTATTTTATAGAAAAGGAAATAAAACAGAGAACAATGCGATTTATCGCAAATTTTCACAGATGTTTCCTATTCAAGTTGGAAAAGAAACAGTTTTCTGTTCACTGATCTACAATGTGATTAAAACTAAAAAAATGAGAGAGGTGCATAGAATTAGTGATATGAATACTAATTACTGACAAAAAATTGCTTCCCAGACACTATAGCAAATATCATTATTTAATAAAATAAGAATGCAGTTCACTTTTCAAACACACTTTAAGTGATAACACTAAGGAGTAGTGGGTATTAACTAGTTCCAAATATTTAAATGTTGATATTACAAAACAGAGTCTTCCTCAGTGCTTTCTCTTTGAAAATTGTTATAGACTTCCTGTCAAGATGGCAGAGTAGATAAACACAGGACTCACCTCCTCCCACAACCATGTCAAAGTTACAACTAAAGTACAGAAAAACCATCATCGGAGCGATCTGATATCTTGCTGAATGGAACTCTTACTATTAGGGAATTAAAGAAGAAGCCACACTGAGGCTGGTAGGTGGGGTAAAGACCTGGGAGGGACTGGTCCCACATTCACGTGTGGGTGATAAAAGTTAGGAGGGATCTCAAATGCAGAAACCCCACCTAAGGAAGGAGGGGTCCCAGCCCCATATCAGAGCCCCAGCCCAGGGTTTCAGCACCAGGAAGATAAGTTTCCATAGTTTCTGGCTGTAAAAACCAGTGGGGATTGTGGCTAAGTGAGACAGAGAGCTTCTGGCATTCCAGTTAAGTTTCTCTTAATGGGCCCATGCATGAACTTACTCAGACTCACTCCCTCTAAGCTACAGCATTGGGGCAGCAGTTTGAAAGACACTGGAGGTACATGAGAAGGAACAAAATTGTCTCCCATCAGGGAGAGTGCAAGGAGGAAACTTTCCCCTTGACAAAAGTGCTGGCAGAAACTACCGTTCCTCTGATGAGCCCTCTCCCCAGCAGAATCAGCAGGCTGGTGTCATATCTGAGACCCCATCAACCTGACTACCATTGTTTGCCCTGCCCTGGTGATTCCCTGAGGTCCTGCTCTACCAATTTCAGAAACCCAAGCTATTTTCAGTTGCTTTCCCATAGAATGGCCTCTCATGGCTCATGCTTCAGATTTTCTTTAAATCTCTCCAACAAGCAGCATCTGGCCTCAGCATGTGCTGTGCCTCTTGCTAAGTGGCCTTGACCCAAAGCTAATAGCTGCTGAACCTGTTTTGCAGCTTGTCCTCGCCTGGACATCTCCAAGCCCAGCAAGAGTAGCAGCCGTCTGCAGATTGCTTTGTAGCTTGTGTCAGGTGGTCCTGGGCAGAACACAGGTAGCATCTGACCGCAGGCTATACCTTCCCAGGGTACCCAGAGCCACTGCACCCAGCGGACAGCTTCAGACCACATCAATGAATCATCACCCCACCACCTCCACAAGGGACACACTCAAGCGGTAGATTCAGTGAGCATCAGAGCCCTGCTGAAGTAAGTCCTACTCTGTGGGGTGGGCTTCTGCACAGTTGGTCCTCCATGGTGGTCATAGCTAGTCCTTGCAGTAATCATCTTGAGGACAAATTCTTCCCATTGATGTGTCAACAGCAATCAAGGCTCAACTGCAAGAGAAGAGTATGCGTAGCCCAAATAGGGGGCACACCTTGAGTGCCCAGCTTGAGTGATAGGGAAACCTGGGCCATTGGACCATACAGAACACCTACTACATAGGCCACTCTACCAAGCCTATGACATGTGGCAGCTCCACATAATACAAAGAAACAAACATAGGGAGGCCACCAAATGAGAAGACAAAGAAACATGTCTCAAATGAAAGAACATAACAAAATTCCAGGGGGAAAAAAAAACTAAACAAAATGGAAACAACCAACCTACTAGATACTGATTATAAAATCTGGTTATAAGGTGTTTAATAAACATAGTGAGAGGCTCAATAGTATAAAAAGTTACCAGGAAAAAATGAAGAATATGGTAACTGAAATGAAGAATAATTTACAGAAAATCAACATTAGAGTAAATGAAGCCAAGAATCAAATCAATGATTTGAAATATATGGAAATAAAAGTTCATCCAACCAGAACAGCAAAAAGAAAAAAAGAATCCAAAAAGTAAGGATGGTGTAATGAGCTTCTGGGACAATGTCATGAGTACCATTTGTAGCATGGGGGCACTGGAAGGAGAGGAGAGAGAGCAAGATGTTGGAAACCTGTGTAAAAAATATAGTGACAGAAACTTTCCCTAAACTGGTAAAGAAAATAGGCACACAAGTTTAGGAGGTGCAGAAAGTCCCAAACAAGATGCACTCAAAAAGGCCCACACCAAGACACATCACACATAAAATGCAAAGTTTAAAGGCAATGAGAGAATCTTAAAAGTAGAAAGAGAAAAGTAGTTAAGTACAAGGGAGCTCCCATAAGACTGTCAGCTGATTTCTCAACAGAAACTTTTCAGGCCAGAAGGGATTGGCAAGAGATATTCACGGTTATGAAAAGCAAGGACCTACAACAAAGATTATGCTACCCAGAAAAGCTATTATTTAGAAATGAGGGACAAATAAAGAGCCTCCCACAGAAGAAAAAGCTAAAGGAGTTAAACACAACTGAATCAATAATATATGAAATGTTATAGGGGCTTCTTTAACAAGAAGAAGAAAAAAAGATAAAAATAATTGAATAATAAATTGGTAATAAATAATACATATTTATCAACAATTGAATCTAAATAAAAAACACAAAATAAATGAATAAGAAAAAGAGAATAAAAAGGAAACTTGTTTCTTAAAGAGCAAATTTTACCTCAACTGGCATAAGCACATATTTAAACTCTGTACCTTGATGTTACCTATTCTTTTAAATACCCTTTTAAGTCCTCAAGCAAACAAAGATGGTTGTTTTCATTCTGACAAAAAAAAATTAAGAAGCCCCAATAAAATGTAATAAGAAGGGAAAACATCCATACAGAGAGGTGTTGAAGAAAAGGGTTTCAAGGCAAGCATGGGAAAAGATGAGGAAGTCTTTTGTAGCTAAATTCTTAGGAATGATAGACATACTGACAGACAGACACTAAGCAAAAGTGTAAAAATATGATACCCGAACAACAAATATATGAGAAGACTCCAAGATTTGATGAGAAGAAGTAACTGATGAGGGTCTGCTTTTTGCCTTCTATGCAGGTGGATGTGCTCCTTTTTGAGGAGATGTATTCTTTATGTGACCCAGCTAGTCTTCCAATTTTCTTGCCATTATTTTCAAATTTTTGTGGATAAAATCTTTAAAACTGGAAAAAACTTTAAAAAGTAAAATTGTTATATTTTCTAGGCATCAGTTAGCATTTTTTTCCATTTTCTTTCTATGTACTACTTTTGATGGAAACTGGAAAAGAAATATTACTTTGTTCAAGGAATTCACAATTTATTTGGTGGCAAAACAGTAAACATGTAAATAACAACCCAAAGCAGTAAAGAGCTCTTAGCAGAGTAAGAAACTATTTTTAAAGTATTAACAGTAGCAACTTGATTCTTAAGGGAATTGAGAAACCTTCGCAAAGGAAGTAACTTGTGAGTTGAGACTTGACTATTGAATAGATTTTTACCAGAGCTGGAGAGCAACGTGGGTAGCAAGGGTTCTGCTGTTGGTGGAACTCACTGCTGGAATCTAATAAACCCAATTGGCACAATAGGTAGCTATTCTTTGTTCATATGGCATTTGCTATTATCAAATCATAAAGCACTAATAGTCCAAGCATAGCTTTCAAAGATGTCAATGCACATGCCCTATCCTTCAAGAATAAGTAAGTTGCCAAGAAATATCCTTGAAGTGGCATGGAGGGAACTATAATTTCTTTTATGCATGATGAGGTATGTCTGTTAATTTGATAGGTAGAACTTACCACAGCAATAGTGGTCCCAAGAGGAAACGACTTCCATTCTCCGCACTGACAAGGACCCTATCTTTTTTGTCCTCTGCAGCTCTTAGATCACTGTGGATGTTTAATTAATGAAGATCTCTCCCACTATATTGAGTAATGTTGAATTCTAGCCTCCAGGAGTAAATTTCACTGTTCTTATAGTGGAAATTTAGAGCTTCTTCTCAAGAACAGAGTCAAGTGACAAGTTAGTAATTCCGTTCCTTCCAATGCAGGGTCAATAACTCTTAATAAAAGGTTCTTATTTGTAAATCAACTTGTTCAGTAGCTCCTAACCTGGTTAGTGTTTCTCACAGTTATAAATTATAACCCATTCATTTATAGTAAGCCAATCACAATACACAGGTAAATTTTAAGTATATTAAGCATTGAACTCTGTTAGTATGTTTGTCAAAAGGAAACTCATGATTTGGCATTTAATATTAGCTAACATTGGAACATTTTCTACATTCAAAAGACATCCACAGTTTCTTCCTTGAAAGAGAGTAAAGGAATGATTAACGCCTTTAGAAGTATGTATGTTTCTTGTATTAAATGAGATTAGTTCTACCCTAATATTGAACTATATTAATGTTCAGAATTTTAAATGAGAATCAATGAAAGAAATGGATTCTATACTGGAATATTTTTCTTATAATACTATTGTTTTAAGTTTGCAAGAGGTAAATTCTAAGTAGTAAATCATGCTAATCATGGACTATAAAAGACCCATAGATTTCCATATAGATTTGAAAAATTCTCATGTATCACCTAGAACTAGATGATATTAAATTTTTGTGACCAGTGAAGACTCACTATAAAGAAGTTATTAATATCATAGTATAACACATATGAGGTCTGCCTGGTAAGTATTCAGCCATGCAATACAAAAAATAGAAACATTTACTGAAGAAGATACAAGACACAAGAAACATTATATATAGCACAATGATACCTCAGTCCCCTTCAAAGTAGGCACCTTGGGACCTGACACAGTTCTCCCAGCATCTCTTCCACTATTCAAAACACTCTTCAAAATCCTTTGTTGGAACTGCCATCAGCTGCTCTGTTGTATTTTCCTGAATCTCATCGATGTTCTAACTCTCTTTCCTTGCAAAGGTGATTTTAATTTTGGAGGAAAAAAAAACATGTCGTAGAGTATCTACACTTGGTTGTAGATGGGCTGAGTCATCTGGATGACTTGATGTTTTGCCAAAACAAAAAACAAAAAAACACTGCATGAGATATGACACATGAGCAGGTGCATTGTCTTGATTAAGCTACCAATCACCAGTTGCCCATAGCTATGGCTGTTCAGTCGTATTGCAGCTCTCAACCAATGAAGAACATTGAGGTTGTGCTCCTTATTCATTGTTTGGCCTGGAGGGATGTACTAGTGATGAACAAACTTTCCCAATCAAAAAACACAGTTAACATGGTCTTGGTCTTCCTGTGACTCTGTTGAGCCTTCTCTAGGCATGGAGAACCAAGTGACTTCCATTAGGATGACTTGTCCTTTGCTTTGGGATCATAGCTGTAGACCCACATTTCATCTCTGGTTACGACCTTCTTGAGGCAATCTTGTTCATGGGTAGCAGTTTGAATCAAGTCATTAGCAACTGCAGAATGCTGCTCCTTCTGCTCTGGTGGTAGAAGCCATGAACAAATTTGGCTGTGACACATTTCACACCAAGATCTTGTGTCAAAATCTCAGACACTGTGGTTTTTGGTATCCTCAGATCAACTTCTAATTCTTGCACTGCCAGTTGCTGATCTTTGTTGATTGTAGTCCATACACGCTCAGCATTCTCAGGTGTTATGCTTGTTACATACTTTCCAGAGCATGAATCACTTTCAACTGATTCTTGGTCATCTTTGGAGCATTTGTGCCATACTTTTATTTGTGCTATACCCATTGCATCATCCCCAAATTCTTCTGAATCATCTGAATAGTTTCCGCAGAGGAATGTTCAAGATTAATCCAAATTTGATTCAGATTTGTTGCTCTACTCACTCAGTTATTTTGAATGTGATGTCCACACCGTACACATGCTCACTCAATGGTGTCTACCTCCCCTACTAACTAGAACAGTGAAGTTGTCTTTGTTCACACATGTGCATTCTAGTTCACTCTCCTTGGCTGCCAGGTTACCTCAATGTCAGGCAAACTATTCTCATTATATTAACATGGACTTTTTCTGGACTGACCTCATACACATATATACCAATGAACACCCACTATATTCTTCCTAGAAATGGCATGATTATTAACCAATTATAATGTGTTTAAAACATAAATATTTCATTTTTAAATTGCAATTGTGGCATATTTCAGAAAAAAGAAAAATGAGAAAAACAAAGTCAACAATAATAACAACAAAGAAAAAATATATATTTCCAAGTAATACTGATATTGACCAAACATTTAGAAATATTTTCTTAGCAATATGTAAGCTAGTTATAATAATTGAACAAAATGAAGCCTAAGTTTTAGTTACATTGGATATAGCTGCATGTTAAGTTACGGACTGTAAGAGTGATTGAATCTCACTTTTTAAACCTTGATCTGATTAATTAACTTAGAATTCATGTTCTGCTGCGATTTGCTGGTATGATGTTACTGCTTTCATTTCTTGAGTTTCCTGTCTAAAGTAAGTGTGGCTAGGGGATGTTTTTTATTTTAAAATAATTGTAGAAGTAACTTATAGAAAAGTTGCAAATGTAGTACAGAGAATTCCCAACTACCATTGGCCTAATATCCTTTAAAGTTAGAATCTTACATAACTATGGAACAATGATAAAGACTAAGAAATTAACATTGCTATAATACTATTAACTGAACTACAGACTATTTGGATTTCACTGTTTATTCAACTAATGATAATTTTTAAAAATTTCAGCATTTAATCCAAGATTTTAGATTGCATTTAGATGTTCATGTCTTATCTCCTTAAAAACCTAAATGTAATGACTGGGACATATGTCAGGTGTATATGTCACTCCTCAAGAATTGGAAAGGACTGTTTCCAAAGTCATTGGGCAATATCATATTTCCAACAATAATGTATGAGTATTCCATTTCTTCCACAGTTTTGCCAACATTTGGTATGTCCAATCTTTTCAATTTTAGTGATTCTGATATGTATCCAGAGGTATCTGAGTTCTTAATTTGCATTTCCCTCATGACTAATTGTTACTGCTGGTGTTTAGCTAGATATCGAGAAGGGAAGCAAAAGGGAATAGACATTGAGCTTAATAAAGTAGGAAGAATGAGCCTGTGTGTTTCACAAGGAAGCTACAGCTTTTCACACTCCAGAGGATTATAGCAATGCTCTGCCCAGGGGATTAAAGCTCCTCCCTTCCTCCCTCCAGGACCAGATTGTTGGGAAATGCAGGAGGAGGTGCTGGACCATAGAGGCCTAACAGTCTAACTAGGGAGTGTAAACCCATCCGAAGGCCATGAAAGCTTTGAAAGTTGATTGGTCATTTTGAGAAAGCTTTTGGTGCTTCCAAGCCCAAGCTAAATAACACCAGGGGAACAAAGAAGTTCTCTCTCTCTCTCTCTCTCTCTCACTTGGTGATGCACATGCTCCATTTATTTGTGCTCCCTTTCAGCCTGGTACATGCAACCATGTGGGTCTATCAGCTACTGAGGCTGACAGCAGATGGTGTGGGCTCGAAAAGGACTAAGCTTTCTGTCTCTGTCTCTCTGTCTCTCTGTCTGTCCATCTGTCTGTCTCTCTCTCTGCCTCAGGATCTGCACTCACCCCACAAACTCACATATCTTTTTCTCATGGCCATGTGGCCCTAGCAATGAACCATGCAACACACAGGCTCCAGGGGGCAGCCTGAATACCACAGCACAGCAGAGGGTAGCAGCTGGAAACACATGCTCAGCTAACTGAATGCTGAACTGGACTACACTTTACTATGGTACAGAAATCCTGGACACTGGCTTTTGTTGGCCTTGCTGAGGACACACCTGGACATTTTCCATGGTAGGATGGACAGAGATGGGTCATTTGGCATCATTAATAAACCATACAACAGAGCCCCCCCATCCTCCCATGTGAGTCTCAGGAAATTCTTTTCCTCTAGACACCTCAACAAATTGTTTCCACCAATCACATAATAATGTTGAACATCCTTTGGTGTGCTTATTTGCCATACTTATTTTTCTTTGGTGAAGTGTCTGTTCACTCTGATTTCTGATTGCCTCATCGGCAGTGTATGTCAACATACGTATCTGCCTAAAACAATCAAAATTTCAGGAAGAAATGAAACAGATTTCAAGACACTGGATATTGTGTGACAAAGGATCATGATCTCTGGGAGATGAGAAATAATCACGATCACTAAGATTATCCCAGTTAACTGCCTTGAGAAAGTTTCCATTCTGCTGTGAATGGGAGGGGTGGCTTCTTGCCTTGAGAAAATGGAGCTAAGAATTCAGAGAATAAAAGGCAAGCATTTATAAGACAGAATACTGGAGAAGAGAGCCAAACACAGAAGGAGGTGTCAGAAATCTGATGTGTGTCCTTGGAGAATTCAGCAGAGTGCTAATAAGCACACCCATATGAGGAAACTATCCATGGATGGAAAAAAAAAGTGTTTGAAATCATTATAGAACAGTTCTAAGCATTTCCAGTAGGCTGGAAAAACATATAATTAATGGGGCATTATTGTCTTTATCTTAACTGAGCTTTATGATTACACATTTTTAATTAAACAAAGTCTACTTTCAAATAATCTTTCCTTATGTTACATGTAGTATAAGGTCTTTACAACAATATAGTCACCAATTCCTCCCTCTCATCATTTGTGTAATTGCTGTCATACATGTCACTTTTATATATGCAATAAGCATACAACACATTGGTAATGTTTTTGTTAAGAAACTGTTAATTATCTTTCAGAGCAATAAAAAAATTGTAAGAAAAGTATTATATTTTATGTTGACTTATTCCATTTCCAATATTCCTTTTTCTTTTGTGCTGATCAGATATTCTGATATTAAATTATTTTCTTTTCCTGAAAAAATTTTCTGCAGCTTTTGTTTGTCTGAAAAGAAAAGTGTTTATTTCACCTTTGCTTTTGAAAACCATTAATTCTGGTCATAAAACTCTCAATTGATTATTTTTTTCTTTGAATTTTTTAGTGACAGCATTCCATTGTTTTCTATTTACATGATTTCTGAACTCAGAATGTATTCTTAATTGTCTCCCAAGTCTTGAAGTTTTTTTTCTTAATATTCTACCCTTTTAATGGCAATATGTTTCTTGCCCCTTTCCTCACAAATTAAGTTTTTGTTCCATAGAAGAAATAAGAGAAGCATGTCGGGAATTTTTTAATTGTTTGCTTCTCTGCAGCTGCTTTTCTTCACTTTCTCTAATTCTGCACCACAAGAGAGACTTTCTATGTTCTCTCACTTGTTTTTTTGTTTGTTTGTTTGTTTTCCAGTGAAGATTGTGAATAAAAAGCTTGCAAGTAGCTGCAAGGCAGTGGACACTCCCAACAATATTTGTAGTTGCATTTGACCAGCCTTCACCAATATGCTAATAACCCTAGCTGACCTCACATTTTTGGTATGTGGCTGTGTTTTGTTTAGGTATGCCAGCCATTGCTCTGATGGGTTCAAGATAAGTCATGAGCTTGCTTTTGTCTCCAGTTATTTTGCCATTGCCAGATTGGGAGTGATGCATGGTGTTTCTAGTCTCACAAAGGTCTCTATGTCCAAAGCATAAATTTTTCTGAAATATGCACCTCCATCTTACCAGCCACCTGAACAGCCAAGGTACAAATTCAAAGAGAATCATCAGTCCTAAATAGGGTCGTAGTGACACAAAAAGAGTTCAAGTATATCCCAAAGAACCCTGAGGAGATAGATAACTCAGTGATAAGGTTTCCCACCACCCTTGTGCTTCCAGTCTCTCAATGCATTAACAGTGAATTATGTTCTAATTAGAAGAGGAAGTTCTTTTCAGCCTGGAAGATATGTGAGCTAAAATTTGAATTTTATTTAAAAGAAAAAGAGAGAAATAAAGAATGAAAGAGAGTGAGTGAAGGAAAGATGAAAGAGAGAGAGAGAGAGAAAGAGAGAGAGAGAGAAAGAAAGAGAAAAAGAAAGAAGAGAAGAGAAGAGAAGAGAAGAGAAGAGAAGAGAAGAGAAGAGAAGAGAAGAGAAAAGAGAGAAGAGAAGAAGGAAGGTAAGGAAAGTTATATTTAATAAATTATATCTAATTATATAAATGAAATTATATCTAATTCAGAAATCTGAAAATCATTCTTACTATACAGGTAAGGTCTGCCTTGGAAAGAAGGAAAAGAGATACACTAATACAAAATATGGGGCACAAAATCAATTCCTAGGATAATTTAAGCTAAATCTTAGTATGTTGTAGAATAGTTTCTAAAATTCTTCCTTTCAGTGGTCAGGGTTTTGATAGGGAATGTTACAGAACACACTTTATATAGGAAGAAAATAGTTATAGCTGTGGGGAAAATGGGTATATATAGACAAAGAACTTGACAAAGGATTCCAATATTTACCACATATCTTCATTTACTTCATTAATGCTGATCATATAGTATAAAATATGGAAGTGTGAATATTTTCAACATATGTATTAAATCTTATGTTGGGAGAAATATTTATAAAAATTTAATTTACCTTTTGATATTATAACATACTATCCAGTATTGAAATACTGTAGAGAAAACAATTTTCAAAAGATTAATGTGCACAGCTCTGGTAGAAATTTCTTAAGGGGAAAATATTTTTTGAAATTTTTTATATCCATTTTTTTATTCCCAGCAACAAATGGCAATTCTTTACTTCTACAGAGCTAAATATCTGTTAAATAAAAGAAAGAATAAATGCATCAATGAATGACATGGAGTAAAATAAGTCAAAAGTTAGTCTCAAATATTGTTATTTATCTGTTTGCTTTATTTTCTCTTTGCAACATACCTTTAGAAAGGCATCATTAGTCAGCATTTGCTGTGGCAAGAAAATAATCCCCAAATCTGTGTATTTCAACAATAAAAAATAATTGCACTCACGATTTTGCAGGTAAATTCTCCTCAGCTCAGCTCCATTGCATTCAGCTCTGCTCTTCAAGTCATCTTACCTTACCTCTCAGGGATAGCCCTGAACTGGAACAAGTTGTTTCCATGGAAAAAGGGAGGAACAAGAAGACTAACTGAACTGTGCAAGTTTGTTTAAATCTTCTATTTGTCTATGGGGTAGTCCATATAGACTCCCATTCTCTTGGTCAAAGCAAATCACACAGCTAAGCCTGAAAATAAAAAGAAAGAATATACTGCACTTACAAGGAACCCTGACAATCAAGGGGGTATCTGACATTGCCACAGGAGAGATTAAGCTATTGGACAATCATACAAAGGCCTTAATGCATTATTTTGTTATTTATATCTCGAGATTCTTTAGGGTCTATTTCTATGAATGTCACAATCCTCTGTCATGATGGGTATGAACACAATATTATTTTCCAAAAATTTTAGAAACATCCTAGCATTGTGTGAACAAATATTTGCCAGATTTACATGTTGCTTGAATTCCTAGGTTGTGTTTTAAAAACATGTTTGTCTACTAAATAAGAATGTACTTTACAAATATTTTCAATCATCTTCAGATATAAATATTTATCATTACTTACACAGTTTACATGTACTATTGAAGCTCAAAAGCACAAAGTTTAAGGAATATAAATATAAACCTCTAAAAACTTTCTAAAAATGAAATAAAGAAAACTCTTACCAAAATATATGAAAATGTTTTAAAAAATAACAAATTCTGCTGTTAAGTTAGGTATGTATTTTAAGTGAAAAAATTTTTTAGAAAGTATACCTTACAGGCAGAAGTCAAACATTTTTAAATGTTATTGTCCTTCTTGGGTTCTCCCTGGACAGCAACGTTCATAAGTTTCTTTTATATAACTTGTAAAATTTAAAGTATTAAAAGCAATAGATAATTTATATAGGTTGGTTAAGAGAAAAATAAGAAATCTTTACACATGGCCTTAAAAGTATAAGATTATCTATAGAGTTCATTAGAATAATTGGATAGAACATATTAAGCACTGACTTTTTTTCCCCATGTAACAACCTTTCAATTTAGGAAGTAGCCTTGTTTAATTCAGAGCATAGTTATTTAAAATCACCTGCTTTTTCGGAAAGTGAATCCTAGTAAATGGTTTTCTTTAAGAGGTATGCTTTATAAATGATAGTACATATGATTTTAAAAAAACTGGAGTAAAAATAATGTGTTCTATGTAAAGAGTACAGGAAAGTTAGATAGAAACAGGAGGAATCTAGGAACTAGAGAAGAAAACAAGGGACAAAGAAACAGAAGACTGATCAAAGCCAAAATTAATACCCAACCCCAACCACCACTTCCAGCTAGCAGTTATATTTGGGAGTAGAGCCGTGTTAAGTGGAGTAATTATAAAGCTGTATGCTCTGAGATATGTTATGTTAAACCCTCTCTTGTCTCCTTTGTTAAATATCTAGGTAAGTGTATTTGTGTATGATAGTGTTTAGGATATCAGTAGTGTTTCTACATGAAGAAAGGAGGCTGACCTGCTTCTTATATAATAATTTTTCTTGGATGACAGCAGAGCCGACATATGAATAAGCCAAGTATCTGTCAGATGTAGATGCTAAGAACTATTTATTTATTTACTTATTTACTTCCTTACATATTTAGAATTTGGTATGTGTGTTTATTCATATAAAAATAAGCAAACACAATACCTATAATGAAAATAACTAGTGTTAATATGGCACTTTAGAATTTCATTTTTCTTGCATTTACTTCTCACAGTACCTTTATGGAGTAGATGTTTATATGATTTCATTTTACCAGTGTGTTATGTGCTATATACTGGGTGTAGAAAAATCAGGACTGGAACCTGGGTCTCTGAAAAAACAAATTCTTACATACCACTGAAAATAAAGAGCAGTGTTAAAAAAAAAACATAAGCATTGATCACTGTATTTCCAGTAGAGAATATTATACTCAGACATCTGTCATTCCGACCTTTAAAAAGGTACTGGAAATGTCATGTCTGACCTAAATAGCATATCCAATACACGCTAAAGTGTTCAACAAAATCTAAGCCTGGGACAAACCAGGACAATCTGTCAAGCCAACTGTTCTCAACACTTGATAACATGCTCTCCTTCAGAAAAAGAAGTCTGTGTCTGATACTCTTCTCCACTCCGTGGTGATAAATGCCAGTATGTCAGTTCTTCATGTTTGAGAATTCCCACATATCTAATCTGACATAACATGTGGGGTGTCCACTCAACAAGGCAAACACAGCACTGCTAAGACATTTTTGATTATAATGTAAATAGAATCTGAATTTGTAGATAATTATTTTTTTCCTGGTGGATCCAGGAGAAAGAAAAAAAAATAAGGTAAAATGCCATTCGAATGCCCTTAGAACTATTTCATATTTTTTCTTTTCTCCAACTTCAAGTCATTTATTATTTCTAACATTGTACTTTTAACTTATACTAAGTGTTCAAAATGCCAATATTGCAATATGAATATACTTATTATATTTTGTGTTGATTTAATCTGTATTAAAGCACCTCAAGCTACTTTCTGCCTTTGTTTTTTGTTAGAAAAAACATAAAAACATGAAAATATGAAAAAGAGTTTGGCTATTTGATTATTGAATACAAATTTAAGAGGTAATTAGACCAGGAATTCTGTTAACATTGGCTTTGGGGAATATATTTTATCAGATGTTAATAGAAAGTTAGGCTAAAGGGTGGTAAAAGGAAAAGGAATGATGAAGTAGAGAGTAACAGTGAAAGGAAATGAGGAGGGCGGAGTTAGGATCTGAATCAAGCCATGAGGGAGTTTGCATTAGTTTCCAGGTACACTGAACAAAATACATGCAATACATCTTTTTCCATGTGATTAAATTAAAATAAAATTAAAATATAACAGACCAACAGAGAATGCACAGCATGTATTTGTTGAAAAGGAAATAAAAATGCATCAATGAATGACCTTTGGCATTGTAATGGCAGGATAGAGACTGATAGTTATTTACCCAAAATTTAGTTTCCTCATCTTCCCCATTATTGGGGTTAGGAATGTGCCCTGTTAAAATATATTTGCCAGCACACCTTGAACTGAAAAGTGACCATCAGCTAAATTTTCACGAAGAGCTATAAGTGGAAATATTGTGTGCTACTTCCAGGAAGGGATCTCTATATTGAGTTTTACAAGGTCACCCTAAATTAAAACAATACCGTAATCTCAATAATTGATAACATAACATTATAAGGAGATTCATATCTAGCTCATACTATGTTATATTTATGTTTCATCTGATGCTATCTCTATATATCTTTTATTCAGAGATCCCATTTGAAAAAAGCTTCTCTAATTTGGGACATGCTATTTTCTTGATAGGAAAAGCATAGAAATTTCAGAAGCAGTTGATTATAAAACCTTATGCTTGGGAGTGGCATATGAGAATCTATTTGCATTCTATTGGCCAAAACAAATTACATACCCAAACCTAACTCAATGCAGGGGGCAGGCTATACTACCCTTGATATAAATAAAATAGAAAAATATACATTTTTATAGTGAATTATAAAGCAGTTTATTATTTATTTTAGGAAAAGATTTAATAATTGATGTGAAAATGAGTGATTGTATAATTATAGTTTTTAACACCATATTTCTTTCAGCATTGAGTGCTGTTACATTTTTTCATTTAATTTATACATATTTATATTGATCTATGCAAATGATTAGAAGGTATACAAAACTGTATTTATAAGATTTTATTCCACCTCACTCTAAGGAAAAGTATCTACAGAGACCATATGTTGGGAAAGGGCTTTGAGCAATGGTGACCTGAATTGTTCTGCATTTCTCTACACAGAAAATAATATAGAGGTAAATAAAATTGTACAAAGCAACCATTTCAGGAGAACAATAAATTGAGAAGTGTTTATCCCTGAGGTAAAAAAAAAAAGTACAAATATTTAGAGAAATAAAGTTGAGTATTTGTGGCTATCTTGGCTGGTAAAACTCAAGCCAGGTAAGAACTGCAGATGTACCATCTTGAAGCTGATAGGGAAATACAGCAATTTTGCTATGAGCAATGACAGACTCAGTTGGGTACTGGAAGGGGTATAAATGAAGTAAAAATTTGTAGCGTTGCTGGTCAAAAAACGATCAACCCAGTTTATAGTGAATGGGAAAAGCCTGTATTGTTGTTAGTCTGAAACAGTTGTCTTGGTGCAGGCTGTTTAGAAGACAAGCTAGAAATTTCATGTAGACAAATTGGAAATTAAAGAGATATAGGAAGTCTGTGATAAGCTCTCTAGATATTCCTCACAGTTTTCAAAGTATTCACAAGTGAGGAACACTGAAGAGTAACCAGTGGAATGAGAAATCCAAGGGAGACTTGAGAACTGGCTGAAACTGTTAATATGCTTTTTAGCCACATACAGCAGGATTGGTAGAGGGTAGAAACCCACAGCCTCGTGATTTTTAAGTACAAATTCTGGCCACAAAATTACACAGACACAGGGTTGCTTTGCAGTTAAAAGGAATGAAACAAGAAGAAAAATTGAGTAGAACCATCAGCAACAGCATACTGTGGGGGAAAATATTCTATAGTTTAAGTTTGGGTAAGTTACTATAATAAGTTACATAAATAAGCAAGTAAATAAATAAATAGAATGGGCACGCTCAACAAAATAAAACAAAATCCCAAATTATAACACATTATCTAACGTGGGATTTTTAGTTAAAACTTGTAAGACAAGAAAAAAAAAAGGGAAGTATCAGCCATACACAGAAAAAATATATAAAAAAGAAAAAAACAGTCAAAAGAGCCAACTTTGAGTGGACTCAGGTATAAATATTACATTTGGCAGACATTCAAAACACACAGCAAAAGAAACTATCAACAAAACTAAAAGACAACCTACTGAATGGGAGAAGATATTTATAAATTTCACATCTCATAAGGGGTTATATCCAAACCATATAAGAAACTAGTACAACACAACATAAAAAAAAAATCTGATTAAAGAACGGGAAGAGGACATGAACAGTTATTTTTCCAAAGAGGACATACACGTGGCCAACAGACACATTAAATGATGCTCAACATCACTAACCATTAAGGAAATGTGAATTTAAGCCACAATGAAATATCACCTCATACCTGTCAGAATGGCTATTGTCAGAAAATAAATAACATGCTGTTAAGCATGTGAAGAGGGAACTCCTATGCAGTGTTGATAGAACTAGATTGGTGAACCCACTATGAAAAACAGTAGGTAGGTCCCTCAAAAAAATTAAAAATAAAACTACCATAGGACCCAGAGATACCACTTCTTGTATTTATCTGAAGAAAAGGAAAACATTAATAATATGCACCCCTATGTTTATGTAGCATTACTTATAATAGCCAAGTTATGGAAACAACCTGGATGTAATATTCCTGTGGAGTCAGTTGTTACTTCTCCTTCTTCATTTCTGATTTTATTATTTGGGTCCTCTCTTTTTCTTAATGAGTCTAGTTAAAGCTTTGTCAATTTTGCTTATCTTTTCAAAGTACCGGTTCTTGGTTATATTGATCCTTTGTATTTTTTTCAGACCCTAATTCATTTATTCATTAGACTCTAATTTGTTTATTCATTTATTTATGATCTTTATTACTTCCTTCCTTCTCACTTTGGGATTTGTTTGCTGTTCTTTTTTAAGATCCTTTAAGTGTAAAGTTAGATTGAGATTTTCTTGTGTCTTGAGTTAGGCCTGCTATGTTACAAATTTTCCTCTTAGAACTGCTTTTGCCATCTCCTATATATTTGGTTTGTTGTGTCCTTATTTTCATTTGTTTGAAGGTATCTTTCGATTTCTTCCTTGATCTCCTTGTTAACCCATTCACTGTGTAGTAATGCGTTATTTAACTTGCATGTTTTTATATGTTTTTAGTTTTTTTTCTTATAATCAATTCCTAGTTTCATACTATTATGGTCAGAGAAGATGCTTGATATGATTTCAATCTTCTTAAATACTGAAACTTGTTTTATGTCCTAATGTGTTTTATCCTAGAAAATGTTCCATTGGCACTTGAAGAAAATGTATATTCTACTACCTTAGGGTATAATGTTCGGAAGGTATCAGTTAAATCCATCTGATCTAGTGTGTCATTTAAGGCTGCTCTTTTCTTGTTGATTTTCTGTCTGGAAAACCCATCCATTGATGTCCCTTCTTTCTATAAGAGGTAATGTTCTGTAACTTGTAAATAGAATAGTGTTTCTCTACAAAATGTCATGGATCTCAGAATTTTTTCACCTGAAATCTAGGTGAGGGGAGAGAACGCAGAGTAGCAGAAGGACCGAATAATGAGTAGTGAGTGTGTGTGTGTCTGTTTCAAGTCTACAGCTCAACTTTTCACAAAGCGAATACACCTAAATATACAGTACTTAAATGAAACACCAAACAATCACCTGCACTCTAGAAGACACATTTGACTTTATTCTATCCACCGCATTTCTAGAAGTTTAGCAACACTAATATGGTGTATTCTTTTTTGCCTGATTTTATATTTTTTGTAATGGAAATACACATTTATGTAGACTTTGAGTCTGGCTTTTTTTCACACTGTTATGTTTGTGATATTTGTTCGTATTGCCTTGTGTTGCTGTAGTTTGTTCATTTTCATCACGGCACAGAATTGAATTGAAAAATGTGCCATAATTTATATATCCATATTAAAGTTAATGGATATGGGGTTTTTCCAGTCTGGGGCAATTGCAAACAATGCTAGAATCAACATTTCTGTTAAGCGTCTTCTGGTATACATTTGTATATAATTTTTTTGATTATAGACTTAGAAGTAGATTACAGCATCATCTGCATGAGAATGTTCTGTGTTGGTAGATAATGCCACAGGCTTTTTAAAGTGGTTCCATCAGTTTATACTCACAGCATATAAGCGTTTCAGTTGTTCCACATATTACATAACATATAATATCCATCTATTAAATTTAGACCTGGGGGTAGAGGAGGTAGGAAATGATTATTAGTTGTGATACTGATGTACATTTTTTTGAAATTAAAAATGATTGTTTAACTATCATTTATTCCACTCGCACTGACTGGATCACTAGCCTGTCTCACTCCAACATGCTAGAAAGGGCACGTGCTACATTGGTACTTGAGCAAGAACCACATTGATTGTAAAATCAGCATATGCATTTGGAGGCTCACTTTTGAACTATTCTTTTTATCTCTGTCAGCGGAACCAATATACAAGCAGAATATCTTTTCTAACCAGAACTGAAAGATTCTTTTCTTTGTGTCTAAGTTTCAAAGACTTTAGAAATTCAAGGGAGGACCTCCCCCTACAATGGGTATTTTTGTCCAGAATTATGTTCTGGAAGGCAGGTCCCTTGTAGTACAGGATTCCCCCGCTGAGCATTCCAGGAGCCCATCTGTATCAGCGTACCAGCTGGTATTGCTCTGAGAGGCTGTGTTGGGTTTCAGTGAACTTTTTTGAAGACCCTTTCAATGCATTTGCTCATTTCATGATGGGTGATTTATGAGCACACCTGCCCACGCTGCACTGAGTATTCCACAGTTTTTGAACAAAAATGACATGACCCCCATGCCCCACCCTCCCTCTTCACCCGATTATACCGAGTGACTATTTTTTGTTTCCCTAGATGAAAAAAGTCTTCAAAGGGAAACATTTTGCCAATGTGGAAGAGGTGAAACAAAAAATAGCAGGAGCACTAAAAGCATCAGAATTGTCAAGTTCAACAACTGTTTTGAGCAGCAGAAAAAAAAAGTTTCAGTTGGTGTATTGTATCAAATGGAGAGTACTTTGAAGGTGACTGAAGCTTACACATGTAAGAATAAATACAATTTTTCATAAATAAATTCTTTTTGGGGTGCCCTTCATATATAAAAGAACAACAAATGACACTGTGACACAATATGAAATATATATTCAGTCTTGGTCCCCAATTACTGACACAGAGCTTCTAAAACTCTTGAAATATCTGGAGTGATAAATATGTCTTTTGTATGGCAGTAAGATGACTAGTTACTGGAGGTCCCTGCATAGCTTCAGAATGGGAGCTGATGACCAGAGAGATCAAGAATGACTGAGGTTCAGCCCTCTCAGCCTCACTCCCTGACTTCTGAGGATGAGAGGGGACAGGAATTTGAAATGAATTATCAATGGTCAATGATTTAATCACATATGCTTATTTAATGAAATCTCCAAAAATACCTCTAAACACCAGGTTTGTTAAGCTTCTGCGTTGACAAATATGTAACCCAGTCCAACCTTATACTGGTTGCCACATGACAGCTAATAAGTTGAGTGACAAGATGTCCAGGCAACGAAAGCAATTTTACTTTGAAAGCCATCAAGTAGAGAAGATGG
The DNA here is from genome assembly GCA_004026545.1 of Mormoops blainvillei. Lineage (NCBI taxonomy): Eukaryota > Metazoa > Chordata > Mammalia > Chiroptera > Mormoopidae > Mormoops > Mormoops blainvillei. The sequence continues at coordinate 149,351 of PVJD01002619.1, read as the reverse complement.
TGAGAAGAAGGAAATGGGTGGGGTTTGAGGTTGATAGAGGACTGAAAACACCTGAATGTCAGTAGAGGTCTGTGGAAGTCCACTTTGTTCTTAGTCTGTTGACTTTCATTGATGTGAGTCCTTTCTCGAAGTTAAACAATACATACTTCCCTTATCTCTTTGGGAGAGGGAGTTTCTGGTAAGAGACTGTTTTCATAAAACTCAAGCTTCAAGCAGAATTTCTCTAATGATTAACATGACTACATGCAAGACTAAGAAGGATCTATTAAGGTACAAGCCATGGGTACAGAGCTTGAACAAGATGGAGTCAGAAATGCCAAGCATTTCACTGTGTTATAAACACATCAAGGTGCTGGCATGGTTGTTAGCGAAGGGATCTGGCCACCTGCTGCCAGAGACAGGCATAACACAGACATTGGTGGGGAAGGAAAAAGGTCTTATTAAAAAGTTGCCCAGTCTGGGGAAGCAGTAGACTCCTTAACTCCAGGCCAATTTCTTTTGCAAAAGAGAAAGAATCCAGCCTCCCCCAGTACCAGAGCCAGATTCCAGACACATCGTCACATTCTTATCTGTCCTTCAGGGACTCAAGGCTGCTCAGCCATGACTCTGGCTTCAGGCTCCTTTCCTGCACTGCACTCTTGTGGGGCCACCATCACCTTGCCACAGCTTCTTCTCACTCCGGGACTAGGGACTGCTGCTGACCAGCGTGTGACCGTCCCATCCATGGAGCCTGGTGTTTGTGGCTGCTTGTATCCCCCAGCTGGCGAGCTTTCCAGTCTGTGCCTCCACGCACTGATCTAAGAGAGAGAAGGGGAGAGGCCTAGGATCCATGCTGCATTGAGCCACAGCATCCCATGGGCTGCTACCATGGCACACATAGCCAGGGTGTGGCCCAGCACATGAGACTTCTCAAGCTGGCTCTTTACTGGGCAAGTGAGGGGCTGAAGAAGGGAAAAAGGGTAAGACTCTGCCTGCCTTCTATTTGAACCTCTGGCCCCCAAATCCTATGTGCTCCAGAAGCAAGTAGGAGAGTTTTTCCCTTCTGTCCAAACTTTTCACTAGCCTGGAGCATACCTTGTGTGATCTCACCAGATCCTCCTGCAAGAGGGTCGTGCTCCTGACATGAACATGGAAGCTGCTCTATCCATTCTCTCTAAAACTCTTCCACTTGGATATTCTTGAGTTTCACCCTTCACAATAAGCCGGTAATAATAAGCAAAGCACCGTTTTTAGTTTTGTTAGCCATTCTAGTGATTTATCAAATCTGAAGAGCAAGTAGTGGAAAACTACAGTTTTGGAGGTGGTTTGTCAGAAGTTTTGGTGGCCCAGACTTGCAACTGGTGTTGAAATAAGAGCAGTCGTGTGGAACTGAGCTCTTAATCTGTGAGGTCTCCACTAGTTCTGGGTAGTTGGTATCAGAATTTGATTGAATTCTAGGACCCTCATTTGGTGTGCCGAGAGTTGGAGAACGGTTGGTGCAAGGAAAAAAAAATATTTGGTGTTGGAAATATCAGTAAAAGTAGTTCACACACTGAACATAGGATAATAATAGTTCACACACTTACCAGAAGCTCCTCAGAGAAGACAACTTCCAAGGATGGTTTTAGTGGCTGAAATAGGAGAGAGGAAGACAAGAGGGTTGCATAGGATTTTTTATGCATAGAGAACAGCAGGGGAAAGTATGAAACCTCCAGAGAGAACCGAACATTTAGAGAACGCCCAACTTTCTGTGCTGATGAATTAGATAATTTGTAAGAGAAAACTGGTAAGTGGTGAGGCTGAAGATATAAAACTTCAATGTTTTGCCCTGGTGGAGTGATCTGTAGAGGGAATAAAAATGTTTGCATTTAGAAACAGTGATACCTCAGTACTCATCAGCTTCAGAACTCATCAAACCCTGTACTCATTGCATTTTGCTGAGAAAAGGTTTCATCACTTGGCACTTGCTCAGGACTCATTGCACTTGCTAGAATTTGTATGAGTCACGCTACTGCCACACAAGAGAAAATTCCTCATTGTTTGCTTTGTATTGGTCAATTTCAGCGCTCCTCATGAGTTCCAGAGTGAGTTAATGATGAGTACCAATGTACCGCTGTATTTGTGTGCCACTGATGTCCTTGGTCAGAGCTTTCATAGTGATGTGTTAAGGTCCACATTTCAAGCAGTACAAAGAAATATTATAGGCAGCATCATAACTGTCTTGATTTAACGAACCAAAATTTCAAGGCTATAGGGTAATTCATTCTCAGTTATTTCAGGCACATATACATGTAACTGGCAACTACACACACATTTCTTTCTTTCTTTCTTTCGGCATAATCAAAAACACTTACTTTAACCATGCATGCTGTCCTATAGTATAACTACACACACATATCTTTCTTTCTTTCTTTCTTTCTTTCATTTCTTTCTTTCTCTCTTTCTTTCTTTCTTTCTTTCTTTCTTTCTTTCTTTCTTTCTTTCTTTCTTTCTTTCTTAATTTGGGCATAATCAAAAACACTTTCTTTAACCATGCATGCTGTCCTATAGTATAACATTTCCTCTTGAAGGGATTTATGATGGGGCAAACTTTCATGTAAAATCCTAGGTATTGTTGCTAGGTTAGCTAAGCTGGGTGACAGCTTACATTTAAATAACTTTGGAAGACCCCCTACTTGAAAAATTTGGAATTCTATCATTTTCTCCTAACCCTTGAGATTCCTTCAATATATCAAAGCAATGAAAGACAGCTAGACAAAAGTAAAAACCGTGGACCTGTTTCTTACTTTGTAACTAAACATTGTTTAAAATGATCAAGCCTTCTAAAGTACTTATGGTTCAAGAATGACCATCACACTTATGTTCTAGTGTGTTGTAGGAATTTAGAATATAATGGCATTAGTGGGCCCTATTTCTTACCCAGAGAAATGCCTACCTTACTGATTACTCTCATTAAACACACAGTCACAGCACCGTCCATACTGATCGGATATCCCATGATCACCACATTTTCCACATGGATGCAGGTTAATCACATGGTAAAATGAGAAGATATTAGCTCCCTAAACTACGAATGCTTATAGAACATGGTGATTATGCTCTGAAATTCACAGTATGAATTTTCACATAGGGAATACATTTTCACCTGTTGATATGAACACATGGTTTAATGGACAAGTGAAACAGAATTAAAGATTACTTTGTGGTATAAATTTTCTAGATCACTATAAGCTTTCTTGAAGGAAAGACATAGTTTGTCATACTCATGCATGTATTACTTATACGTTTTTATAATATGAGAGTGTTTAGCTTCAACTAAGGAGCAGAAATAGAAGGTGAAATATTTTCCATTTTTATCACAATTCTCAGGTTAAATGAATAATATTATTTTGGAAAGAATGCTTGAAATATGGCTAGAGAGTAGAAACAAATTGATTGCATATGTTATATGTACATGACCATTTGCAAATGTAAACTCTGTATGTGGGCATTGATCTCTCATTACTGACAATTAGCATTGCACAATACATAAAGTTCTGACTTCAAAAAGAATATATGTTTTGAGCTAATTATGATTTAAAAAATTTCAAATATATCTTTAAATTCTCAGAATCTTTAAAGCAATTTTAACTCACAAAATTTAGAAAACGCAAATATCTGTCATTTGCTGACATTGCTAATCAATTACTTAAGGAATGAATCATAATTCTTGAGGATTATAAAACACACCCCCTGATTTTTGATAGTCTTCATCATTTTTCCAAAAATTTATTTTCATGGAATCTGATTAGCTTTTGATCATTGGTTACATGAAATTATAGCTGTGCTTTCTGTTTATTTATGTTTTTTTTTTATTGGCAGCTATTTAATACCAAACTTACATATTTATTATTACTTGTTTAGCAATGGGAAATTACGAAAGGAAGACATGGTGCTAAATTTAAAGAATTAAAGTGCCTGACAATTTAAATCACAATCCACCCACAGGAAATTTATGTAAAAATTAAATGACTATAGTGCATATTGTGGATATGATTAGCCTTTAATTAGTTAGAACAAAATGAAGCTGTGAATCTTTGATGTCTTTTTACCTACCTACCTACCTGTCTACTCAGAAAGCAACCAGAATATATTAACAGCAATTTTAGAAGTGCTTTTTATGCATAGACATACAGATAGTATTAACTATACACTGTCAGTTCCTACTTCATAATACCACTAGTTAGGCTATTTCATGGTTCAAACAAGTACAAGTAAGGAGGTACCACAAAATATAGAATTTTACTCTGTGCTACAAACATAAACCATATTTCACTTTTATACTTAATCCCTAAAGCACCTAAAAGTGATTATTACAGCAGATGGCCAATATACCTTTGCTAAATTTTAATTTAATTTATTGGCCAAAATTTGACAGAAATACTGTTTGGAACCATGAAAAAATTTCCTTTTTCCCCTTTAAAGACTGAGTATGAGTAATCTCATGGATATGAAAGAATAGATTCTAATATGTATTTAGTTCAACTAAGTATGGCAAAAGTTTATACAGGGTAGGGTAAAAGTAGGTTTATAGTTGTGAGTATGTGAAACACAGTTTATTCTTGTATTATCATTTATTAATTATTGTATTTTGCCCCACCCTGTATAATGATTTATAATTAAAACTAAACAAAGCTTTCAATAAGAATGCACTTGATTGCTTTTCTTGAGAATATAATGCTATATTAATGTTAGTAAGCTTATTCATAATTTGAACAAAGGCATTAATGTTTCTTTCAATACCAGAAACATTTAGAGAGAAGATTTATAAATGATACATTCAAGAATTCATGTCAAAGTGAAAGTTATATTATTAAAAAATGTTTTACTATTGAAATGTTTCTAACTTTTTTAGGTAGGCCTGTATTGTTATGAACTTAAGGTGGATAAAACACTTAAATATAAGTGGCAACACCATAAAAGCCCTAGAGGAGAACACAGGCAAGAAAATCTCAGATATTCCACTCAGCAATATTTTCACTGCTATGTCCCCTAGAGCAAGGGACATAAAGGAAAGAATAAAGCAAATGGGACTTCATCAAAGTAAGAAGCTTCTGCACAGCTAAAGAAAACATCAGCAAAATGAAAAGGGAACCAACTGTATGGGAAAATATATTTGCAAATGATGCCTCGGACAAGGTTTGGATCTCCAAGATATATTAAGAACTAACACGACTCCACTCCAGGAAGACAAACAACTCAATTAAAAAATGGGCAGAGGATCTCAATAGACACTTCTTTAAGGAGGACATACACAGGACCCAGAGGCATATGAAAGGATGCTCAGCATCACTAGCCATCAGAGAGATGCAAATTAAAACCACAACGAGGTACCACCTCACACTGGTCAGAATGGCCATCATAACCAAATCAACAAACAAGTGCTGGCAAGGTTTTGGAGAAATGGAAACCCTAGTCCAGTCTTGGTGGGAATGCAGACTGGTACAGCCACTGTGGAAAACAGTATGGAATTTCCTCAGACATCTAAAAATGGAACTACTTTTTGACCTGGCAATTCCACTGTTGGGATTATACACTAAAAATCTGTAAACACCAATTCAAAAGAGCCTATACACCCCAATGTTCATAGCAGCACAATATACAATATAGCCAAGTGTTGGAAGTAACCTAAGTGCCCATAAGTAAATGAGTGGATCACAAAAACTGTGGTACATTTATGCAATGCAATACTAAGCAGCAGAAAGAAAGAAGGAGCTCCTACCTTTTGTGACAGCATGGATGGATCTGGAGAGCATTATGCTAAGTCATACAAGCCAGGTGGGGAAAGGCAAATACCACATGGTTTCACCTATAAGTGGAAATTAATCAACATATCAAACAAGAGAGCAATATATAACTAGAGACATTGAAATAAAGAACAAACTGACAATAACCAGCAGAGGGGTGGAGGGGATAATAGGGGGAAACAGGGGAAGAGTAACCAAGGAACACGTATAAAGGACTCACAGGCAAAAACAAAAGGGGATAGGATTGAGGGTGGGAGGTAAGAATGGGAGAGGTGGGGGGACTGTGGGGAGAAAATGGGCAAAACTGTACTTGAACAACAATAAAAATTATTTAAAAAATAAAAGAAAAAATGTTTTATTCCTTACTCTTTATAGCTCAGCATGAATTACATATTTGCTTTTGTATTTGATCTCTTACGACAATCCATTGCTAGTAAAAGCCATCAGATTTCTTTCATGGTAAATATATTTAATAGCCACAGGCTCATGGATTGATAAGTATTTTTCTCTAAATGCTTCATTGTATTGTGCAAAAACACAAAGATCTCTCAGGAGTTAAATATGACTCTCATTACATTGGAATTTAGACACTAACACAATTATATTTACTATATGCAATTAGCTACCTCATGTTTATCTTCTTGATGTTTTAAAATCATTTTATAATCTATTTTATTCATGGTTTTACTACTTTATTCATACTAAATTTAAATGTTTTTGTTTCTTTTCTATGTTTTTAGGTAACGTAATTTTCAGTTTTTCTTTGACATTTCATAATCAACTTGTGGTTTATAATGACAAAATTGGGGACAAATTTAATACAAGGGTACATAATTTGTAAAATGTTTGAATGTTAAAATTTTGGATGTCACGTAATCTATCAGATGTATTTGGAATAAGGTTTGCCAATTATCTTATTTACATGAGAAATGGTGATTGCTGTAAACATATTTGATTCAGAGATATGAAAGTGGTTGCCTTATTCTGCATAAATTATGAATTATTTTCTTAAACTCTATTATTACAGTAGTCATTTATATGTGCATTTGGAAGGCACTACAATATCAATAAAATAATGTGCTACTAGTTTATGTAGCTGTCTTAATGCATAATTTTTGAAGTAAAACCAGCATATTGTTTATAATTATGTTAAAATCCAAAGAACATATAATATATATGACAAAAATCTATATATTTAAAAATATAAAAACCATTTGTGAGTTCTGGGATATTATTTTACAGATATATGTACACACATTCTCATATATACATATGTACATATGAATAATATAATGTATAGATATTACATATACATATAAATACACAGTACACAGGGGTAGAGCAAGAGTAAGTTTACAGCTGTGAATATGCAAAAGAAATTTTATTCATGTATTATTATTTATTAATTATTATATTATTCTCCATATGAACAACTGTAAACCTACTTTTGCTGTACCCTCTATTTTGAAAGTACATCATGCATACTATAAATGTCAAGAATGAAATGTTTATGCACATTATATCATTCAACACACCACCCAATTTCCCTATCAGTTCTTTATGGAAATTAACCACTAAAATACGATCTTTCACAATACCATCTCAGATTTTCCAATAGGTTTTTATAATTTCCCTACTGGTTTTTAAAATTATCCTGTTTATATACAATCTGAAACTTACCTGTTCCCATAAGACAATTTTGATTAAGTCTACTTGAATCTAATCATTTGTACTTTGAGGATTCAATTTTGTCTTTGAATTGCTGGCTCTTGTTTTGAAAGATGATTTGAGTCTTTAGAAATTTCAAGTTCTTTACTTCTGGTTCATCTAAGTGAAGATATTGAGCAGCATATCAGAAACATTAGTTGTAGAGCTCAATAGAAATAGAAGTATTTATTCTGTATATGGTTGTATGTGGTGGTTCAGTATGTGGTTAAAACATTGATCTTTTTTTTTCTGGACTGGGTATTTTATTATGTACATTACCACATCCCTCTGAGTCAATGAAGCAATCATAACAGTGGTGACACAGCCAATGAAGACAGTACCTACCTGCCATTGGATGCTTGATATGCATCAGCCACTGTACAATGTACTTTATATTCATGTATTGACTCTAAAAATCTATGCACTAGAATATGCCCAGCTTATAGATGAAAGAAATGAAGCACATAAAACTAATTTCCTTTCAACAGTTCCATGGATTATACATGGAAAATGTATCCACTAATAAATAGATTTGAACACAGGGCTGTCTCCAAAACCTAAGCATTTAATTTCAATGCTAGACTTACCCGAATGTGAACAACATCAGGTGGATGGTCAGCAAGGAGCCTTCTAAAAAACATGGTGAGAAAAATCAACATTCCATGTTGGTTTTCTTTCTTGCAATGTACTGGCTGGATGTAGTTTGGGAGGTGCTGCATTTATCTCAACACCATCGGACTGGCTGCATACAAACATGTCTTTCTTTTTTGAGGGCTGTTTCCCATTATAGCAAACACGGATCACAGGATCGGCCCACCCCCCAGCACAGACCTCCAGCAGAGGCCTGCAATGGCTCAGACAGGGCTTCTCATCAGGGCCTGGGAAGGAACCTAAAGGCTCCCTTTCAGCGGTACCCTGTGCAGTAAAAGTGGGAGCAGAGGGTAAGCGCTCCATCTTAGAAGCTCTTTTCCTCAGCATGCACCCTGTGGACCGGCGCTTTCCTGCCCTAAGGCAGTTACTGTTCCAGATGCTTCTTGTTCTCCCATGCTAGCTCCCATCCCAGTACTACTGCAGGTTCAAAGTGGCAACTCCTTGGTCCTCACTGCAACTCTTCGAAATGACCAAAGGTCAGGGCCCCCACTTCTGTTGAAATTTATTGTGACAACTCCCCAACCATTCATTTCAGGGGGAGCTGTGTTGATAAGAATGGCAGGAACAGTGAACTGAGTGTTCAGGAATGACAAAGGGCACGCTCCAATCCATTCAGAAATCAATATTCATGCCTCTCCATAGCACCGACTTTAAATGGTCAGGACTTCTGCACCCTCTGAAGATATTTTCTTTGAAGTAATCCCTGTACACTCCCTGATCAGGGGGAGCTTCTGCGCTGAGCCTCCGCACAGAGCTGCTCATCAAGTATCAGAAGAGCAGCATGTGTGAATAATTTCCCTGATGGTTGAAAGGCACCCTTGTTCCTTGCGCAGAAAACTCAGTAACAGCAGAACACCATCCCCTTGATGGGCAGAAAAGAAAACAACACACCCCACAAATAAAAATCACATGCTCATGAGAAAAGTGGATCCTAGTGGAAAATAATAGGCATGATCTAATTCACGTGGAGGTGTGTTTGAGCAGAATCACTCAAGTCCCAGGATTAACAGAAGGAAGGTGAGGCTCCTGGCACCCTCTCCTGAGGTCTGAAAAGCACAGATGCTCAGAGCAGAAGGAGGAGCCTCGCCGACCTGTGGCTCCTGTCTCCCCCAATGTCCAGAATCCTTTTTAGTCAGCATTTCCTAAGGACCTATTTAGAGTGACTTTCAGGCACTGAGAGGGTACAGATGAAAAACAGTCTCTTGTCTTAAGAAGTTCGTGACAGCGTGGCTAGAAAGACACAAAGAAGCAAAATGCCCCTGGTGAGGGCCATCACAGGCATTGATGCATGGAATCAGACATCAGGGGAAAATGACACTGAAGATGGGCATTGAAGTTGTTAGCTGGAAGGAATGGTTGAGGAGAAGAGCACTGTACTCTTCAAAGCGCCTAGCAAACATGTAAAACCCTGTGATGGCTGGGATGCACAGAAGAGTCAATGAGGCAACCAGGAATTTCCATCTCCCTCTGCAGATTCTCGGCATCCTCCCAGAAGTGGTAATTGCTAACCCCAGTGCTGTTTCCCTGCCCGGAGCATGGAGTCCTCAGCTTCCCTCATAATACTTTAGCATCAACCTCTTTTGAAAATGCATCACCAAACAGAGCTTTAAAGCAAAATTGATCTTTCCTAAGGATGTGCACTTTTCCTGGAGTCAGACTACAGCTCTGGAAGGCTGATTTGTATGTTTTTCTTCTGAATGTTAAATCAGAGAACCCTAGAACTTAATATGGAATCACACTAAGTAAATTTGTAGTTTGAAAAATAGAAAAAAATAGCAAAACAGAATCCAGTGAATCACCAACATAGGAAATAATTGAGATAGAAGTCAAATTTGAGAGGCAATTCTCATAGACTAATAGAACCAAGACAAATGAGATTTCACAAAGGAGAAAACAGAAATTTCCAAATTTCTTCTTGAGATCAAGAATATATGACCTAGAAAAGGGTCATTAAATTTAGTGATTGGGAGATAAGTAATTTTAGTCACTACAGAACAAATTAGAGAGCAGATTTTGGTTGACAGTAGAATGAAAGGCATTTGAAGAACATAAGATAGTAAATTTAATTTATTGTTTTTACTTATACTGTATTGTGTCACAATTCTATAATAACAGTCAAATCATGAATAACAACATCTTTGTGCCATAAATTATATGGAGTTCTTTTAATGTGTTATTTCGCCTTCACAAATACCCTATGAGTTATGTACTACCCCCTTTATTTTGTCTATGTAAAAACTAAAAAGGGTTTAGGAACTTACCCAACAATTAACAGCAAGGAATGATGGAAACAGGATATGAATTTGTGTACATCATCCGAGTCCAGTGTTTTTGCCTGTAGATGCTAAACTCAGCCTTCCCAGTATTCCAAATCTCCTCCACTAGGTTCTCTAATTTATTAGAAATTTAAGTTGTGAAAAGCACTGATTCTACCATCTTATATATTTATACATTTATTTTTGGAAAACATCTCCTTCTTCCAGGTTTTTCCTAATAAGTTAACATAAGTGGCTTCCCTAGTTAATGGTGCCCGATATTTATGTCCATTGAGTAAAAGGGGTTCCAGGAATAATTTTGAAAATACTGAGCTTGTCTTTATATACACCACTCCCCCCACCCCAAAAAAAATTGACTTTCTGTGTTCTTGCAAGCCCTCAGATTATCTATCATCTGCCTGAAACTTTCTCAATGCTTTCCCTAGTCTTTCACAATACTCTTTGTTGTTCATGTATTTTTTCTTAAGTGTTTATGCTATTACAGTTGTCCCAGTTTTTCCCCCTTAGCACCCCTCCACCTCGGCCTGCCCTTCACTTCCATAGTCAATTCCCACACTGTTATCCATGTCCATGGGTCCTTCATATATGTTCTTTAACTAATCCCTTTACCCTCTTTCAAAGAGTCCCCACATCTCTATTCCCCTCTTACCACTGCCAGTCTGTTCCCTGTTTCCATGCCTCTGGTTCTATTTTGCTCATTAGTTTATTTTGTTCCTTAGACTCCTCTTATAAGTGAGATCATATTGTATTTGTCTTTTACCAACTGACTTATTTCACTTAGCATAGTAGCCTCTAGTTCCACCCATGCTGTTGCAAAAGGTAGAAATTCCTTCTTTTTTCTGCTGCATAGTATTCCTTTGAGCAAACATACCATAGTTTTTTAAATCCACTCATCTACATGTTTTTAATACTACACTGGAGCATTTTGAATGTATCTCACTATAAAAAAAGTTATCAAATTCTTAAATATTTTGCATTGCCTTGAGATATTTTGATGATCATCTATTATCACTGTTTCAAAATATAAAGATCTGTTGAGGCAGTAATTCTGACCCAATAATTCATCTCTCCTCACTCTGTATTTTAATGTGAACAAATGAAAGGCATGTGGCTACTTGCCAGTGACCTTTCTTGTACTTGGCTTTAATTATTATGATGCTCCTTTTGCTCACTTTTTCCCACATAAAGATACTGGAATTGCTTACCAGTTTACAGAAGCAAATCAAACATGTATTTTTACTAATGTTGTTCAGCCTTCTAAACAAGCTACCTACCAATAGGTTTATGCAAGAGTGTAAAACAAAAATAAAGTGTATCTAGGTATATTTGTTACATAATTATTTTTATCATATTTTAAATTATTCTTTTGAATCTCACTGGCTATCAAGGCAGAGAAGTAAGAGCAACATGAGATTTAATGAATAATGTGCAGATGGACCTCTCACTGTGATGATAGTTTTCTGGATTGTCCTTGAACCCCAGAGCTACAAACACAGAATGACAACCCTGATAAGTTTTATGAGCTAAAGTTCAAACTTCAACAATTATAAACCAATTTGCCCCTTCAGTATTAACCAGTCTCTTCTACTTCTTATTCAAGAACCAAGTGATACAGACTTTCCTACAAAGCCCCATAACCAGCATACCAGTGTAGAATTGACACAATACAAATATCAAGTTGTCTTATCAAGACAGTAGGGTATCTTGATCATGAAAGCATACACATCTTACATGAAAGAATTATAGGAATTAGAAAGAAAAGTGAATTCTAGTAAATATCTAGGAGAATACAGAAAGGGGAGACTTCTACAAATTACTGAGGACTATCAAGAGAATAGCCTACTCAGAATTGCAAGTCCAACATCCTAAAGGTAAAATTCTGACCTGATTCTACAGTGCCAGTGAAATATGTAGATCTCATAATGGGGATCTAAAAAAAACCCAATGCTTAAAAAAATTGCCTCACCCAAGCTCAAAAGAAAGAGACTGACATTAAATGAGAAATAGCCAAGGACTATGTATGAAAGCTAAAGGAAATAAACTACAGTTTATTGTAGACACATGATATAACACATGATAAAGAAACATGTATAATGGCCAAGAAGACATGCAAAAACAAAACAAAATAAAACAAAAACAAAGAAACCTTCTATCTCAAGACTTGAGGTCTTTTTCAAGTTCTCTCAAAGTTAAACACCTTATAGAAAACACTGTATTTGTGATTAATCATGTCAGAGTGATAATTGATAGTTATTACTATAAACAGCTTTAAGATCCTGTTGGATGACCCTAAATTTGTAAAAGCTTTTTTTGTTTGTTTCTCACATCCTCTTTTCTTGTAGATAGTGCTGTAATTATTTATATAAATATGTATATAAATATGAATATATTGTTTGTATAAATATAAAGATGGATTCCATTTGTTTTCCAAGAAAAAAGATAATTTGATATTTAAAAAACAAATAATATAGCCCATTACATACATGGTAATTTTCTCAATTGAGAACACAAAAGTCTATTTCAAAAGCTATATAAAATACTTACCCACCAAGACTCCACAGTGGAAGGGGAAGGCACTCATGAAGACAGAAGCAAGTGAATAAATGTACACCTAGATGTACCAGTCAGACCCAGGCATCAAAGAAATTGGCCACTCAAACTTCTGAGAAAAGTTTAACAAGAAACAAACAAACAAAAAACCAGACACCTATTCACAAAGAAAGGTACAGTATCACAAGGCTAGGTGACAAAACAAAGCTGTGGACAGGCCTAGGCATGGCATCACAAGGGAAGGAGCAGCCAGCCCTGAACCCAGGGACATAGCTGTGAGGATTGGGCAGCCGGACAGAGTTGTTGTTCACCCTGGAAAGGTAAAGCTTGGCACAGACACCCAGTTAAAGGAGTTTGGGTAACAAATACTCAATCTTATTTTTGTGAGAAGTTGACATTGGTGGAGCTATTTTAACAGGAAGACATTCCAGGGGGACTGCTGTGCACATCTTGCTTCTTGAAACTTTGGAACATTTGAACTGGGCAAAATAATCCTTGGACTGGACCAAAGAAACATTGTATTCCAAAATGCTGCTTGTAAAGCTAACATGAAAGCAGGCATTCTAACTACAGAACTGAAAATTAAAGACATTGTTTAGAATTAGCACCACTGTTTGTAGTTACAATACAATTTAGCTTATTTGCACCTATAGAAATTCCTTCTTTGGGTTATTAACACATACAGAAATTCTCTTTTTCTATTCATGTAATTATTCCCCATCCTTTTTCTCATAAATGTCTCATGATCAGACTCCTAATCTGAACATTATTTGAATTTCTGGTTGAATCACTCAGTGCTTACTGAATAGTTATTCTTTTTAAAAAAAAAAAATCTCAAATGAACACTTGTTTTCTTTCACTTTGGCCTTTTATTTTTTAAATTAACAGTTTCTTCCCAACTTCTTACCTTCTGCTAGTGCCTTCAACAGGGAAACCATGTTGGGATGCAGAGGGCAGGGAAGCCACACAGGACACACACGGAAGCTGAGAAGTGTGGAAGTGGGTGTGAGGAGAAAGAAAAAGGTATTTAGTACTAGGTAAATGCGTTTTCACTAAAAGTTTACTCTTCCAGACATCACACATGAAATTATATTAAAAGGTCTTAAAATAATCCTTCTCTGAACCATTGATAATGCTTAGAAATCAAATTAGATAGGGGACTAATGGACTTTAACACTATGGCCTTTTTAGGCAAGGAAGTGAGGCAGGGACATGAAAGTCATTTTTAATTTTTAAAATACTTTCTATTTTTACCAAATTTCCCATATAAACAAACACTAAGTCTGAAATAAAAGCTGAGATTTAATAAAATGTTAACGTTGTGTCTAAATTGATGTTCTATAAATTCAATTCAGTTTCAACAGAGTAGAATAAATCATCACCACATTTATCATTTGGCAAATATATATATGTATATAATATGATAAATATATACATAATTTATATATACATATATATATCTCCATGGCTTTTAAAAACCTATCATACATAAATAATTCACAACATATATCACATTCATAGATAGAAAGGATTTATTTAAAAGAAGAAGTCACATTACTTTCTTCCTGTATGCTAAGAAATTTGTTAATTCTATGTCAAATTACCTTAATATAGAAACTAATAATTTTGGAAGATAGGTATTTACTTTCTCCAATTAAATAGATTTAAAAATTAAATTTAAAAATTTGAAGGAATTTGCTAGCATAGTAAGGAAAATGGAATTCCTTAGTTAAGTTCTATTTAACATATATTTTTGAGAACTTATTATTTATGAATGTGTTTCTAAACTGGGAATATATAATGATTTGAAAGGAAGTAAGACCATATATAATGATTTTCATCCATTGTTTTATTACTTTTAATAAACAACATACTTGAAATGAAAACAAAAATGCACAAAGAGACAGCAAAATATCAGAACATTACCACTGATGTAATATAAATAGATTTTGGTAGAAACAACATTTTTGTGAAATCATGTCAGTCAATTGACTAATTGAGAAATCACTTTGGAAAGTAGATTTGCGAATTGTGTTTGCAGAAATTTGGAGTCCATAGATAATGACTATGAAAAACAGTGTTGTGAAAAATTTATATGACTTTTTAAGACCTTTTCTGCATAGATATCCTACGGATGATTGCATTTAAAAAAGGGGGAAAGAATTTGATCTTAAAGTGCCTGTAGTACCTACATATTTCATATTCATATTATCTTTTAATTGTATTTGGGTGCTTCACAGACAAAAGAATTGAGTTCATTTTAGAGAACATTGTTTGCAATGATTGTTAACTCAAGATCAGAGCACCAACATTAGAGTAAGGATGAATTTCAGGAAGACCATGAGCAGTTTATCATAGCACAAAATCCATGAATGTAATGTCACGTGTACATGTGTGTTTGTAAGATTAAGGGCATTTTCCTAAGGAGGTGCTTCATAGTTTTTAGAACATATTTTAATGTAAGCCTTGATATATTTTTTTTGTATGAGAATGAATGACTAAAATTTTTATTGCCAAGTCATCTACTTCAAAGACAGCTATCTCCAATAAACACCTTGTCAGCCACCTGACTGTTAGATAGAGTCAGGCTACTTACCCCCTAATCCCAGGCTCTTTAGATAGCTAACCACTCATCTTTTCTCTTTCCGTGCTTTAAATTCCTGCACTTTTTTATGCATTAACTTACTTTTTAAAACATTTAATTTATTGGGGTGTTCACCAATAAAGAGTAAGTCTTGCAAACCCTAGGGCCCCACCCTGGGTACCAGTAAAAGCGAAACCCCAGGCCCATGCACTCTCAGTTTCTCTAACTACCTGCCAACTACCTGTGTGGCCCCCAGTGTGTTGAGTAAGAAATCTTGTCTTTTTTAAAATTTTGTGATAATTATTGCTGAGGGTATCTTGCAATCATAATAAGAACCACAAGGGCCTGTCTAGCCACAACATCGGGTATCCATAGGCTGAGATCTGCTCAGAACACATATTTAATGCTTTCAATATTCAACAGATCTTAAGCATTGGGCTCTGAACTTTTTAAATATATGTTAAAAACAAATACTTGATTCTGCCACCTTTGTATTTCAAAATATTTAGAAACAAAAAAAATGAATGATTTATAGCAATATGTCAGGTCGAAGCTCAAGAGTCATTAAATATTATTAGATTACTGAAAGTCTGAAGATAGAACAATCTAGGCTACCAGGGACCAAATCAACAGTACGAGTCACTTTTGGGGCTGCTGCTTAAGTAAAGAGAGTAGCTGGCAAATGAATGATACTCTGAAACAGAATTAGCATTCTGTTATCCATAATTGATATGCTATGTGATTTGCAAATTGTTGGTGAAAGGTGACAGTTTGAATTTTAAATATGTCCATAGTATGCATTTCCTTATAAAATTTTAAAACTGATAATTAGCAAAAAAAATTAGCAAAAAACCCCCCTGTTCTTATATATTTTGGGTTTCTTCCCCAAAATATATATCATAAAATGTCATGTATTTTTGTAAATTAAAAAAAAATTTGCATCTGTAGGTCTTTAATCAAATTGGTATTTATTTTAGTGTATAGAATTTAGGGACTTGATGTCAGCAACTTACACAGAATCATCTCAGGTGAATTTTTCCACGATATCGTTGGTGTAATTTTATTCTGCTTTGTTAACACATTTTTTTTAAGCAGGAGGGAAGCAGTTTAATGTCCCAAGTTAATATTGGGAGAGTTAACACACACCAGAGCATCCTGTCCTTACTAAGGATTAGCACAAATTTCCCTTATTAAAGGATCATGCATAGAAAAATTGGTCCCAGCTTTCTTGCTGCTTTTCACTTTTATGAATTATGCCTCACATTATCTTTTAACTAATGCATCTGTTTCCTAGGGCTGCCATGACAAATTACTAATAAATTGGTGACTTAAATTAACAGGAATTTATTCTCTGAGAGTGCTGGAGGCTAGAAGTCTGAAATCAAGATGTCAGCAAAATTGGTTCATTGTGGACACTCTGTAGGAGAATCTGCTCTATGACTTTCTCCTAGCTTCTGGTGATTGCCAGCAACTCTTGGCATTTCTTTGCTTGTAACTGCATCACTCTAATCTGTGCCTCCATTGCCACATGCTCTTCTTTCTTGTGTGTCACCTGCTCTTCTTATAAGCACACCAGTCATTGGATTTACAGTTTACCATAATCCAATATGACCTCATTCTTTTTTTTTTAAGATTTTATTTATTTTATTTTTAGACAGAGGGGAAAGAGGGAGAAAGAGAGGGACAGAAATATCACTGTGTGGTTGCCTCTCACGTGCCCCCAACTGGGGACCTGGTCCACAACCCGGGCATGTGTCCTGACTGGGAATCAAACCAGCAACACTTTGGTTCACAGGCCAACGCTTGACCCACTGAGCTACAGCAGTTGGGGCTCATTTTAACTAATTATTTCCTCAAAGACTCTATTTCCCAAGGGGCCAAGCTCTGAGGTTCCAGGTAGATATGAGTTTTGAGGGGACACGATTTGACGCATTGTAAGTGGGGATCATTTAATTTGATCAGTGATTAAATAGCTTTATTTCTATCACTTGTGCAATTTATAAAATAAAGAACAGGAACCCACTTATTTCCTTCCATGATCTCACTTTGTAATGGAATTTCAGTACACGTTTTTTAATTTGGTGCCATTTCTTCATAATTTCCTTTCAAATATAAGAACTTTGTTTCCCAAATAAGCTAATTATTATTATTAAATTCATTCTTTATGTAAACCCTAAAGTGACATAACTGAAATATCCGTGTTTTTCTTACCCAGTTAATTGAGAAACCACAGAACTCTTGAAGATATTTTGGGTAAAGCAATAGATTTGGATACAAATTTGTAAGGAATTTTTGAACCCGTATCAGCTTTGACAGTCATTGAAACAACAGTTATGTTCTGACAAAGTCTGCATTTATTATGAGTGAATTCTTTCTGAATAATTTCTCAAGTGATTTTACCCATTTATTATAAAATGAGAGTACAGCACCTTACCTGATTCCTCACCTGTTCTCATTCTGATCTCATGTGTCAATCAAGACATTGTTAATTTGAATATCAGCACACAAAAAAAACACAACTAATCTTCAGTTAATTTGGGATTTTGCTGTCCACAGTGGCTGCAATTTCATTCAGAATGCACATCAGTGCTTTTTAGTTTGAGAGGCAATTCAACATACATGCTACAAAATCTCCTCACTTCTCCAAAGAATTCCCCCTTCTTTCGGGAACAGATTATTATTCACAAGCTCTGAGTCTATAGATGGGAAAATATGACTCTGTTTACAATAGGGAAAGGATATAGTGGGTGTTTTCACAGCTAGAGGGAGCTTCTCATGCTCTTCTCTCCCACTGTGAAGGAAGAACATAATGAAGTAAGGCTTCCAGCTGTTCCAATTCCTCAGGACATCAATTAAGCCATGCATTTCTGATATGTGTTTCTGTTCTTCAATTATGTGCAATTTTTTGGTTATGCATTTATCTCCCTCTAAACCACATTCCAAATATGCTGAGGAGGACGATGAGAGCATGAAGTCTAAGCTTAAGTTCCCTTGTTGGTTAAAAAATAAATAACAAATGCACCATTCACACTGACACTTCTACAAATAATGCACTAATTTAACATTGTTCTGAGCCTCCAATTTTGGCAATGACACCTGTCATATTTCCACTTAAGTGATATCACATTTGAGATTTCCAACATGTATTGTACATAGAGAAAAGATTTCAATGATATATTTATAACATAAAAGATGAAGGCAAAATAAAATATTAAAATTGTAATTAATTCTATACTTCAAATATCATGAAATTATAATTGTATATTAATAACTACAAGTGGCTCTGGTCTGGTGAAAGAATTTAATTTTTAAGATGGGAAAATAATTGTTTTCAGAAATAATGTTCTTTTACATTAGGGTCAAACTGTGTTATCTTAATAGTCATGGTGTTTAACCTGTGATTTGGGCAATTCCAATAGTTATGGCACAGTTCATATAATCAAATAAAGATTGCATATAAAGTCTCATGAGAACATGGAACTTT
The DNA here is from genome assembly GCA_004026545.1 of Mormoops blainvillei. Lineage (NCBI taxonomy): Eukaryota > Metazoa > Chordata > Mammalia > Chiroptera > Mormoopidae > Mormoops > Mormoops blainvillei. The sequence goes on along the minus strand of PVJD01002619.1, from coordinate 130,334 downwards.
ATAATTCCAGAAAACACTCCTCTGACAGTAGATCGCTCTTGTACAAAATATAATTGGAAGAAATATTGACTTAATTATTATACCCCATGGCAATCTGATTTTCAGATTTTCTCTCCAGAAGGTATCCAGACCTGTAATATGAAAAATAGAGACATTTATGGATGAAGATACAAGATAGAAGAAATAGTGTACGTAGGACAATGAAGTTCCCTTCAAAGTCAGCACCTTTGGACCTCCCACAGTTTTCCCAAATACCATCAGTTACCCCATTGTATTTTCCTTAATCTCATTGACTGTCTGAACCCTCTTCCTTTTCAAATGTGATTTTAGTTTTGGAAAAAGCCAGAAGTCCTAGGGCACCAAATCTGGGTTGTAGTGGGGCTGAGTCACCTGGGTGATTTGATGTTTCACCAAAAACCTCTGAACAAGACATGATGCATGAGTGGGAACATTGTTGTGATAAAGCTACCAATCACCAGTTGCCCATAGCTGCGGCCTTCTGATCATCCAAATAGTTTCCACAGAGGAATGTTCAAGCTTACCTTGGAATGTTAAGGCAAACTTTGGTGCAGATTCTTTGCTCTACTCACTTAGTCATTTTGAATGTGATGGTCATACAGCACACATACTCACTCAATGGCATCTACCCCCCTCACTGACTAGTACAGTGAAGTCATCATTGTTCACACATGCACATTCCAGCCCACTCTCCTTGGCTGCCTGGTTACATTGACGTCATTCAAGCCATTCTTATTACATTAACAATGGCTGGAATTTTTCCAGATAGGCCTCGCATGTACACTACATAATACTATATATGGTATGTACGATATACAAATCCTATGTATATAGTATATTATGCACATGTATATACCACATTCATATATATCTAGCAAACATATAACATGCAAGGTCTTATGTCTTGCTTAACATTTAAAGAGCTCCTGAAATCAAGTTTGATATCTATCCCTCACCTTGAAAAATTATTGGCCGATATTTCTACTGAATCTACTCCATTGTCCCTCTTCTATGACACCAATTACATGTATGCATTTCATAATTCCCTTATGTTCTTTTCTGTATTTTTCACCTTTTATAATCTTAATGTTTGATCTAGATATTCTCTACTTGCTATATTTGAGTTCCCTAAACTTGTCTGCTGCTATAGGTATCCATTGTTAAACTCATCTATTGATCCTATACTTCATGCATTATATTTAAGTTCTAGGGATTTCATTTAACTCTTTTTCATAGATTCAAGACTGCACATGATAGCCTTTACCTCTTCATCTATCTTGTTGTAAATATTCATTATAGTTATTTTAAAGTTATTTTCTGGCAAATCTAGCATCAGGATTACCTGATTCTACTTCTCATTTTTTATTCTTGGCTTCTGGTAGATATATCTTATTTCCTGGTATGCTTGAATGAAAGGCGTTATGTTTTATTTTAAAATGTAGAGACTCTAGATGATGATTTCTTCTAATACACAGAGATTAATTTTCTTCTTCCAGGCAGGCATTAGATTATAAGCTCAACACCTTGACCCATTTGAGAACATTATTTCTAAGTTGTAGTCTTTCTGAGGTCTCAAAGAAAGCCTTAAGGATTTAATAGAGATGTTTTTCTTCATAGTCCCTGATATCTAATTCTTTGTTTCCAAGGCAATGAAGGATGTAATACATTAGCCATGGAGAAGGTTATTTTTCTTGGCCCATGGCCTACATGTATAGCCAGGAGCTGGAAAATGTCTCAAGGGAAGGCTGCATGCAAAAGATTTTTGCTCACTTCTGTGAGGCCTCCATTTTGAGGGGGTGGGGTTCTTTGTACTTCAGATTCTTCAGTTTTGGTAACTATGAACTCTAAATTTTATCTTCCCATCACAGTGACACTGTTGTAAACAACTGGCATTTAAAAATTCATTTAGTTTTTACTTGTTCTTGTTGGCACAGTTAATCTTACTCCAGCTATGTGACATAGTCAATGGTGGGGTTTTGATTTTTGTTTTAAAAATAACTTCTGTTTAACATATGGAAAATAATCAACAATGAAGAAAAGAGTAAAAACAAACAGACAAGTTGGAAGGCCACTGAAGTATACAGAGATAGCATTAGGAGGTGTCAGACTTAGAGCAAGAAAGTTTGAAAAATTGAGAAATATAGGAAGAAAGATGGATAGATATAGAATGTGAGGAGATTATATTAATAAAAATAATTCCTATAATATGTACATGATAGTTTGTTTATTTGGAGATTTTCTGTTTTAAATTTTGTAGTTGATAGAAGCAATTGCTGAGTTAGGATAGGGGAGATGGCAGGGGCAACCAATTTAGAAGAAAAAATAACAATCATGTATTCATGTTACATTTGAAGTGCTTATTATTTATGGTTATGAAGATATCCCATAGATATATAGATGTTTGAATCTTAGGCCCAGAGAAGTGATCAGGGCTGATAATAAAATTATGGGAGTCACCAACACATAAAAGGTTTTTAAAAACATAAAACTGAATCACCTAAGTAAGTCTAGCTGTAGAATAAGAGAGAGCCTAAAGATGAGCCCTGGTGTGGTCCAGTACTAAGAGGTTAGCATAGAGAAAAAAAAAGCTAACAAGACAGGATGAACCACTGGTTAGGAGGACAACACAGAAATGATGCAAAGATCTTTATGAAGGAGGATTTGTTTCATAGAAGAGTCTAAGTTATACTGAAAGAGAGGAGGAAAGAAATATTTGGGTCATTTTGTTCTGTTTCCATTTTTATCAGGCTCGTTTTAAATCTGTGTGTCAATTTACAGAGAACTGAAACTTTGATATTGAAAACTTCAAATTGAATATCCTTATTCCAAAACAGAATATGTTTTTCCCATTATTTCATATTTCATTTCATGTTCCCAATAGCCTTTTAAACTGTTATTTATATACATATTTCATATTTCAGCTTTGTTTCTATTAAAGATAAACTGTTATATCTATATTTCTACAAACAAAACATGAGATAGTCAATGTTGCAGGCCCTCCCATCCCAGAATTAGGTCCACCAACTCCCAAGTGTCTAAATTAGCAGTGGGTAAGCCAATTCAGTGACTAACCTGGAGAATCTCATTGAATGTATCACTGCATAGAAAGAGACATTTTCCTTGCAACATGGACTCAGTCCTCATATCTGTCCATAAAATATCCTCGAAATATCACTTAATCTTAAAAACTCTTCTGCTTTTGTTTCAGTGGAATTGAATTCAGTATTACTCCCCTGTTGTAATACTATTGGGGTAAAATTGACTTTTGTTTGTTCACCTTTTCCAGTACATAATTTTTTTCTTTAACAGCTGCCACCCTGGACCTGGGATGCCTGCCCCTGAATTTGCTGTTGTTTAAAAGAAAATGAATCTTAATTTTATTTCACTTACTGTTACTTGTGAAACTGAAAGTCCAGTCCTCAATGATATATAATAATTCCCTAAGAAAATCAGAAATATTAAAGTTGAATCATGGCTTATACCTCTTGGAAGTCTGATCCTCTTAGGTACATAAAGCTAGAGAACAAAGGGAAGGAAAAAGGAGACAGAGAAAACAAGAACAATATAATCCAAGTATTGAAGTAAAAGACTGAAAATCAATCTTTATAAAATTATAAATAATAGTGATAGCAGGGAGGATTATGATTTCTATAACAAAATCAGTTCTTACTATTTCAAGATAATTGTTAAATTTATTTCTTGAGAAAATTAAGTAACTACTTGATTACAGTTTTCTTTTACTTTAAATAGGAAAAAAGACAATTATTTGCCAATGTCATAAAACCTGTTTAAGAATAAATATTGAAAAATATGTAAAATATAATTTAGTTACTTTTAGTTTGCATATTGTGTACATATGCCTATTCAATAAAAATTCAGAGAATTTGTGTAGGAAAATTTCTAGCACCCAACTATTAGTCATTCAGAGTGGAAATACAGAAAAGCAATACCATACCTAATTAAATTAGCTAAATAGTGCTGTCTGGATTTATCTAGCTGTTGTAATTTAATCAGAGCTAAATGAGATCGTTGTTTAATTAAAATTGAAACTAATTAATTGTTCCAATTGTTGTTTATATGAAAGATGCAATTTCTTAACAAAGCTACTTTGATGAAGTGAAGAGATTCCTTGGAAAATTGCCTTAGGACAAATTCCGTGCATTGAAGTCATTTACAATATAATCATCTTACTTTAAATTAACATATAACATTGAAAAGAAAATATTACCTCTAAGTATCAGGTTTTCTAACTGTAATATTTCTTAAAACAAGAAAGTTAAATTATTTCTTAAAATAACATTTTGAAGGAACAGAATAGGAACTAAAATAATTACAGTAATTTGATTTGTAAAAAATTGCTTCCTATTCATTCTTTGACCCAAAACAACCCGATTTCCATTTTTATTGACATTGCTAATAAATATCAATATTGTTTTAATTTTACAAAATATTTCTGTTTGTTGACTTGATTGCTATCTGACTTACCTGATTTCTGTTGCACTATTCTACCCTGATTTTTTTTCCACTAACACTGCTTTGATTAGGCATTTCTCATCTTACTCCACTTAAAGAATGTCATTTCCTATCAGTTTCCAATGATGAGTTGCACCTTGAGGGTGTGGACCAGAGGAGGATCAGAGCTTGGGTGCATCCCTGACAAATGTAGGAGTTTGAACAAAGCTATGATGACATTTGCTAGCATGTTTTGGAATCCACAAATTGTTCTAGCTAAAAGAAAACCTAGATTTAGAAACAATAAAGTTAGAAACAATAGTTTTGTCTCATAGTCTTTTTTTTCTCTCTCAATAAGGTGAAGGAATTGATACTATTTCTATGACCAGAAAAAAAAAAAGTATATTCTGTTCTCTATTTTTCTTGTCCATATCTCATTATAACTTCATTATACTTTTGTGCTCTGTGTTCAAATATGCCTTTACACACCACAAGACTGACAAGGCAACCAGGAGAAATGTGACTCAAGACAGAATTTTTCACATTCCAATACATGTGAGTACTCTAGTCCTATATACGTTACTACAAATGGGATATCTCTTCTAAAGCTGAGCTCACCAAAGTGCCAGAGTCCATAGTATGGATGAGAAAAAAATAGGGATTTTGACTCACGAGCCCTAAAGACAAGGTTGGACTATCTTTATATAATCATCCTTCCTATGACTAAAAACAGGGGAAAGTTGAAAATTACTTTTGGTTAAATGTCAACCTGTCCAAGTATGAAGAAAAATTTTAATAAGAAGAAAAATATTCAAAAATAATATACAATATCAACATTCTCAAGGTAGAGGATGGCCTAGGATGTAGAAAATTTTTCCACTGTGGTATTTATTCAAGCTGCTGCATATATTTATGGCCCAGAGAGAAGGAAGAAATACGCTGCTGTCAGGATCCTAAGAAGGCATTTGCCTTTAATTTATAGGCAGTCTTTGTGCTCTCATGACCCTTTCAGAGTCTCAACAGCTTCTCTTATTTGTTCATATTGTAGCTTCCTGAGGGATAGAGGAAGTGCAGCTAAAACATACACCTAAAAATATACTGGATGATGACAAAATTCATAAATTGGCTACAAAAGAACCAGTCTAATTGTTACCAGTAGGTGAGCCCATATCCTCCACCTGACCCTGCTCAGGGTGCTGAAGTTCATGATGCTGGGCAGACTGTGCCAAGCTGTAGGAGGAGGGCATGCCACTCTGTGGTTGGGGTAAGGAGCCTGGAGGATTTTCTGATAGGGGTAACTCGGCCACACAACTATCTGACCTAGAGTCTTCAGGAATGCTGGTAGAAACTGCAAGCAGCAGGATGCTACCTCCCCAAGAGGGAGAAGAGTTTGGGCCTGGATGCAGCAGAGTAGTGCAGAGTAAGGGGAGCTTCCCCCACCAGCGGGGATGGTAGCAAGGGGAGGTTCTTACACTGAGCTGCTGAAAGCTGGAAATATAAATGGACAGGGCCCAAGTGCATGGAAAATTGGAAAGGTGAATGGATGGGGTCTTATTACAATGAAAGCTGGAAAGATAAATTCATAGGGTGCTCCTTGGTCAGCTCGCCAAAAGCTGGAAAGATAATTGGATAAGGGGAAAAGCCAGATCTTCCAGTTCCCCACTGAGTAAGGGACCAGGGGCAGGCAGGCACAGGGTCATAGAAGTCAGATGGCAGCAGGCAGAGGCACTGACCAAAGAGGCCTGTCAGTCTAGCCTGGGACAAGAAGGGATTGGTTAGGAGGTGGACCCACCCAAAGTACATGAAAGTTTAGGAAGTTAATTGGTCTTCTGAGAAAGCACCAAGTCCCTCCTACACCCAAAACAGATATAGCCCCAGGGGAATAGAGAAATACACTCCCTGTTTCTGGTTGTTGGCTGATGGGACTGCTCCCTCTGGTTTATCTGCTCTCTCTTGCTTATCGCTTTCTACTCAGGAACTGCACTCAGATGGTGCAGGGGCCTGTCCTCTCTATGGACCTTAGTATTCACGTGAGCAAAGGCCACTGTTCTTTTTCTGAGACCTCTCCTCACAGAGCCATGCAGCTGGCAGGCAGGGGCCATATCTGAGATTCCATCAACCTGGCTTACACAGTGCTTGGCCCTGAGGAATCCCTGAGGCTCTGTCCCACCCAACTTATGACCCACCCAAGCTGTGAATAGTGGCTTTTCCAAATGAATGGCTGGTCACTGTTCAGGCTTCACATCTTCCTAAATCCTCTCAAACAAGCACCAATCATCATGATGCAAACAAGCATCAACCTGAGTGAACCTCAGGTCCTGTACCTCTGGCTAAGTGGCCCCAGGCCTGGCACTAGCAGCAGTCAGCATTGACTCACTGTTTGGCTTCACCTAAGAACCTTGAAGGTCAGCACAAGTAGCAGCCATCTGCAGATTGCTTTGTAGCTCATGCTGGGTGGTCCTGAGATGAATACAGGTAGTGGTTGACTGTGGCGGGCATCACCTGGGAAACCCCAGAGTCTGTGCACCCAGTGGACAGCTACAGATCATGTTGGAACACCACCACCACATTAAAATGATTCAATCAGAAATGAAGGAGACACTAATTGAAATAAAGAACAATTTATAGGGAATCAACAGCAGAGTGGATGAAGCTGAGAATCAAATCAATGATTTGGAACATAAGGAAGAAGACATCATCCAATCAGTACAGCAAGAAAAAAAAAGGAACTCAAAATATTGAGGTTGGTGTAAGGAGCCTCTGGGACAACTTTGAGCATACCAACATTCTCTCATAGGGGTGCCAGAAGGAGAAGAGAAAGAGAAAGAAATTGGAAATCTATTTGAAAAAAATAATGAAAGGAAACTTCCCTAATTTGGTGAAAGAAATAGGCATACAAGTCCAGAAAGCACAGAGAGTCCCAAACAAGGTAGATGCAAGGAACTGACTCCAAGACCCACCATAATTAAAATGCCAAAGGTTAAAGATGAAGAGAGAATCTTAAAAGTAGCAAGAGAAAAGAAGTTAGCTATTTACAGGAGAGTTCCCATAAGACTGTTATCTTATTTCTCAAAAGAAACTTTGTAGGCTAGAAGGGATTGGCAAGAAATATTCAGTCATGAAAAGCAGGGACCTACAGCCAAGATTACTCTACCCGGCAAAGGTATCATTTAGAATCGAAGGGCAGATGAAAAGCTTCCCAGATTAGAAAGAAACTAAAGGAGTTCATCATCACCAAATCATTATTATATGAAATGTTAAAGAGACTTATTTAAGAAACAGAACATCAAAACTATGAACAATAGAATGTCAGTAAACACATACTTATCAACAATTGAATCTAAAAGACTAAGCAGACAAGAAGAACAAAGAGCAACGGATACAGAGAGTGTTTTGATGGTTGTCAAGTGGGAGGGGCTGTGGGAGAATGGGTGAAGAGGTGAAAGGATTAAGAAGTACAAATAAGTAGTCACAGAATAGTCATGGGGATGTAAAGTACAGCATAGGGAATGGAGTAGCCAAAGAACCTATGCATGACCCCGGACATGAACAAAAGGGTGAGGAATGCCTGTGGGAGTGGAGAGTGCTAGCTGGGGTGGGCATGAGGGGAAAAATTGGGACAACTATAACAATATAATCAATAAGATATAATTTAAAAGAAAAATTATACTAGTTATTAGAGCACTTCCTCCTCTCTGAATGAAAGGGATAAGTATTTCAGAAGGCACAGATGTTTTGTGTGTGCTCTAATATTGCCTGTACAAGCCTAGTAGCTGGGAATATAGAGACAAATACATTCATCCTAACTTCCAAAGGTCCTTATAGTAATGAAAGAACAATGAGCAAGAAAGGTCTTCCTAGAAGTTACTGTAAGTAGACTTTATATATTGTTATATGGGTACACATTCAGTGAAAAAAGAGGGAATACAAAGACAATTACAAAAAGTCCCTTTGTTTAAGAAATGTATTGCCCAGGCTTGGCTGGTGTGGCTCAGTTAGTTAAGAATAGAGAAGAAGAACCAAGGAAAATATTGTTTATAGATATGTTTACATTAGTAACTCATTGTAACTAAAAGGATACTGAGAGGGTACAAGGAACACTTCTTTAAAATCATATTCATTCGAATAGAACCTCAAACAATGACCTCACATTTCTTTCTTAATGCTCTCGTCTAATTGAGGTTGTATGATAATTCTTTTCCAAGTGAATTACCCCAAGTGGTATAACTGACAATGGTTCATAAAGTTTATGAGTCTAATAACCATAAATTACCACTGTATGCATATTCCTTATGATAAGTTCATATAAAAGAGGAATCTAGCATAAGAAATCCTATCTTTCAATAGTTATTTAATTAGAGGATACTGCTCACTCCCTTAACAAAGAAACCGTGATGTCCCATGGCACTTTGTTGGGGCTTCAGCTTGGTGTGGCCCACAGGTTGACAAATTGTCTTGACTTACTGTGTGGTAACATTTATGTCTTCCGATATCACTAAAAGCAGATAGTAGGAATAAACTTGAGCTTCTCATCTTGATGCTAGGAAATATACTGGAATAAAAACCTGTGATGAATGAAATAAGAAATGTTTGGAGGAAAGACGTATACTCATTTCTTGAGTCATACCTGCTGCTGCTGCCGGATACTATTCAACCTGAGCATAAACACCCACAAGTGAAACAAACTAAAAATAAAAGTCAGAGACTACAATGTTTGCTTCACCAGTGATTTTTCTAAGTTACCCATCTGTGTACAGGGCCCTGATTTACACAGTCGAGTTATTTCACACACACCTATGACTCTAGCTTTTACCACTGACAACAATGGAAGTAAGGAGAGTGTATAGTCAAGTTTCTGCAACTTTAAGCAAAACAATATAAAACAAAACCAGTTTTACCATAGGCTAATTGATAAGAATTAAGTCGCTAGGGCACCTTGTCAAAGTTACAATGAAATGAGGTTGAATGAAAGGATGTTATTGGAGGACCTACTATAGATTAAAATGTAATTTCTATCCTATAAGGGAAGTTTCACAGCTCTCCAACAGCTGCAGGGAGAAAGAAACTACCGACATTAGTACTTCCCAATTTGCACGCAAAATTTCATACTATGTTAACTACCAAAACAGATTTTGTAGAATTTTCATTTCCCCAGGTCTGAAAGTAATAATCTGATATATAACATTTGTTATAGTATGTAGAGGTGGGAGAGTGTCTTTGCTCCATGCAGTCATTTGGGACCTGGTTTTATTTTGTCTAATGGTTTGGTCATTCTGCAGGGCGTAGTCATACTCCACTGGAAACTCTGCATCACTGTAGCCGATGGCCAAAGAGAAATATTTAAGTGGCCAGCCTCTCTGTTCACTTTTCACTGGTTAAAACTGGGTCACTTCACAGCAAAGAAATACAAGAACACCTCAGATATAGTCTGGAAGTTTTGTTCAAATAGAGAGAGTTGATATGGTAAACAAGTTTCTGCTGTAGTAAATGTCATTAAATTATTTAAATAAGCAAAATTTGCTCAAAAATGGATTCCACACCCAGTAGTACTTTGCATTCTCTTGAAGGTACATGTATTTTATTACTAAAAAATGTCAAATGACATTGTAATTCTCTGCCATATACGGGCACTAAAACTCAGCACTCACACTCATTTTAAAGCCTGTAAAATCAGCTGCATATTGTTGCACTAAAACACTTGCTAAAACCTTCAATCCACCTCTAGTTCAAATACAATAGGTAGTTACTCCGGATAACCCTGAGGATTCACTAGAGCAATTATCCTTGATAAGCAGATTTTTAATCAAGGAAATAGGTGTAGTTAATTATGCACACAGGCTGTGCTTTGAACGATTTTTATTAACTGTGGGCCTCGCCTCTTAGAACACAACCAGGTGTAACATGGCAGTTCTTCCTTAAATGATGCTTGCTGAGATTATGATTGGAGACAGACTTAACCCAATTAACAAACCCATTCTCGTATAAAAAGTGAAAAACTGCTGACAGTTGCAAAGGCTCCCAATAGTGATTTTCTGTTGCTGACTTCTTTAATTATATCCCTCCACAACCACTGAGATGTCACACAAGGCCAGCAAACACACAATAAAATTGATTTGAATGTGAAAATGCTACTTTCTGATGGAAACACTGTGATCTCACAAGGGCCTATGGTACATACTAAAGTTAGGTAATCCCTCGAAAAAAATTTTTTTGTATTTTAATCCCCCACCCCCAACTAGTTTACTCTTTTATTTTAAACATTAGCTCTGGTGTAGAGAAAAAAAGTTATAAAATAAAATCAATAGTGAATAAAAATGTGAAATGGCTGGGAGTTCTCTAAATCTACGAGAATGAATTTCAATGTGACTGCCGGATACACACGACGAAATTTATTCTTGTGAAATTACTAGAGTAATTTTTTTTAAATATAAGGTGTGCATGTGATAGCCCACAACAGTAAACATTATGCCCTATTGCTAAAGGAAAAGCAAAATGCAAAATATGATAGTCTGTTTCCTCAATTATAGGCTCTGTGATGTGTTTCACAACTATTATCAACCCAAGACAGGCTGGGAAATAAGACTCCCTGCTTTGTATTTTATATGAAATACTACTCGTTTAACCTGAATTCTGTCACAGGTCCACAAGAAAATGTAATTACACATGCCACTCTTTTTTAAGATTTAAAAATGTGAATTTAATATCTGGAAAATATGTTTGAGAGAGACTTCCAGAAAGCTGAGAGTGGAGATTATAGCATTACTCTTATTTACGCTTCTATAATCCTCCTCTTTTCCGTGACAATCTTCCATGGTAGGGAAAGGAAAATTATGAGGTACACTCCTTTTTTCTAAATTTAAATTTATGTTTACTCACTAAATAGTATGAACATCCTGATTATATTTATTTTAATAAGAGCTGTTTGGATGTTTTCTTCTGTGCAGATGACTAAGAATTCTGCTCAGGGCCTATGTTACATTTTCTAAAAAATGTCAATATCAGGATCCAAATAATCAACATGACAAAAACACTGGGAGACATTTTGTGAGATGTTAAAGACAGGAAATATATAAGGCATAAATAGTTTTAGATCTATAGATAAATAATAGATTATTATATACATGTGATTATATAATGTATAGGTTATAATTATGAATACATATGTTTATTAAACTTAAATATATGTTATCATTTACACAATTATATGACACAATATATGATATCTAAATTAGGACTGATGAACTTTAGTCTGTTAAAAAAACAGAATATCTGGTCAGAGGTAAACAATTTCTTTTATGTTTCTTTAACCTACTGGCTAGTAATTATACAAAAAATAAAATCAGATAAAATATGGACAAATCTCAAAATCATTATGTTGAGTGAAAAGAAGCCAAGAGGAGGAAAATGAGTACATACTATATATTTCCTTTTATATAAAAATTTTAAAATATAGGCTAATATTTAGGGGTAGAAAGCAAATTAGTTGTTGTCTAGGCAATGGATGGATTACAAAGGGATTTAAGGGTATTTGGGGGTGTGATGGACACAATTGTAATTTCGGTTGTGGTGATGGTTTGCTGAGTGTATGTATATATGGCAAAACTGATAAACTACATATTTTAAATATGTGCGGGTTATTGTACATAAATTATACCCTAATAGAAGCTGTTAAATGAGTCATGGCCATACACTAAGCATTGGTGAGTTGAAATTGATTAGTAAAGAGTTGATATAAATAATTGAGAGCAGAAATTCAATTCAAGGTGATGAAATTTGTCAAAATTTTTTCTGGGTGGTATGATGTTAAGCCTATGAAGAAAGTCTCTATGAAGGTAGCAAGTCAATTTTACAAACATAATACAGGAAGTAAAAGTTTTGTCCTTTCTGGGACAAATAGCTATGATTTAGTTGTTCTATAGATGTCTAATTACATGATCCAGAGAATCATTTAAAACTGTTACCTAATCAAAATGCAAAATGCATTGATGTGTGATGCAATTAAGCAATAAATTCTAAATGTATTCATTAAACAGGAATTAAAGATGAATATAATTTTATGGTCAAGTCCTTCAAAACTTGAGTTAGTACTAAAGATAATCCAGCAAAATTGCAATAGTTATATTAGCAATTAAAATTATATAAAGTTAAAAATAGTAATCTGCATACCCAGTATATTCCCTTGATGAAAAAAATATTACAAAAGTTCATCATTCTTCAAAAAAAAGTGCACCAATCATCTGTTTCCATTGATATTAAACCAATTTAGTTTTGTTTGCTTTAAATAATTTGTATTTTTCAATTATAGTCGACATACATACAGTATTATATTAGTTTCAGATATACAACCCAGTTATTAGCCATTATATGACTTACTAAGTGGTAACCCTGATAAATCTCACACCCACCTGACACCATACATGGTAATTAAAATGTTATTGACTATATTTCCTATGCTGTACTTTATATATTCATAACTATTCTGTAGCTACCAATCTGTACTTCTTAAACCCTTCACCTTTTTTGTCGCCCATCCCCTAACCCCCACCTACCTGGCAAGTATCAAAATGTCTATATCTATGAGTTTGTTTCTGTTCTGCTTGTTCATTTATTTAGGTGTTTTTTTTTTAATTCAACTGTTGAAATATATGTATTTATTGCTATTTTATTATTCTTATTTTTGATCTTCTTTTCTTCTTAAAAAAGACTCACTAATGTTGCACGTAATACTGATTTGGTGGCAATGACTTCCTTTAGCTTTTTCTTGTTTGGAAAGCTCTTTACCTATCCTTCCATTCTAAATGATAACTTTGCTGGACAGAGTAATCTTGGCTGTAGGTCCTTGCTTTTCAGCACTTTGAATATTTCATGCCAATTCCTCCTGGCCGGCAAAACTTCTGTTGAGAAATCATCTGACAGTCTTACAGAAACTCCATTGTGGGTCACTAACTGCCTTTCTCTTGCTGTTTTTAATATTCTCTCTTTGTCTTTAAACACTGTTATTTTAATTATTATGTGTCTTGGTGTGGGACTCTGGGTACATCTTGTTTGGGACTGTCTGCATTTTTTTTTCTTTTTAGAACTGTTTTAAAACACTCTAATGTTTTTCTCGTGGTAGTTGTAGTGGTGTGTGTGTAATAATTGGTTTACCTCTGAGTATTTTATGAATTTAAACAGCATAACTTTGTTTCTAAAGAGATGTTACAGCAGTAATTTTATCCAGGACATAGATTTATTCTGCTACTTTATTGGTGATTATATAGTTTAGTTTTCCTCTTTTTTTTTGTCATTTTTCTTCCTTTTGAATATTCATTTTTAATGTTTTCTTTTCCCTTACTAATTTACACAATTTTTCACTGAAATGTTTTTAATACTAAAATTATTAATTGAACTGAATAGTTACATATGCATGTACCAACATCCATGAATTTTCATTTCTAATATTGACATGATATTTGTGACCCAATTTTTTCTTTATTCATCTGTTTAAACCAACATATTAGTGATTTCTCTAATTTGTACCTACATAAATCAATACTGTGAATAAGCTAGATAGTTGGGATACAGTAATGGCAAGTCAGATTTGGAATTCTGAAATGGAGAAACTTACTAAAGTTTTTATTTTGTTTTTGTTGTTATAGCCAAGTTTATTCTAGATGATACAGATATTGGCAACTCAAATAGATGCTGCTGTAGCAACAATTAAAGAATCCTGAAAAAAAATGTGGCATAAGAGGTTGTTCACAAGGCAGAGCAGAAACTGATAGAAGAGCAGAAAATTTGGAGATAGAAACTTTTCATTGGTAAAAGTGTGAGAGATTCAAAGTTGACCAGGTCTCCTTCTGAGAATAAGGCTATATGAGAAAACATTAAGTAACAGGCAGTTGAAGTATGTATACACTGTAAGTGTCTGAGTTCAAGGTGTTAGAGGAAAGAGATGAGCTCAGACAAGGCTGAGTTTGCAAGCAAAAAGTAAATACAAATAATAAAATTCTGAAAAACAATCTAAAATTAAGGGGCCTCCAATATTTGAAAAGTCAAACACTTTTAGATATCAAAAGTAAAGATGTGATTGGAAAAGGATTTGTGTAGCATGTGCCCATTATGATTTATACCTGCAAGTTTAGATTAGTAATGGGACCTTCCTCATCCAAACCTGTTCTTTCAGGCAACTTCAAGCTATTCATTATGTTGAGAGAAATAGCCAAAGTAGTTAAAAACAGATAAATATATCAGTTTTAGAAGTTTCCTCTGGAAAGGATTTTTGGTGTGGTTGGCTGATTGAACTGACTAGAAATAAATAGATCTCAAGATCACTAAGTTTTTGAGAAAACAGTATGTCAAATTATTAATTTAAAAAAACCCTTCAATATTTGAGTCTTAAAACAACCCTTGGATCCCCAAACTTGAAAGAACAGTAAGTCTCTGCAAGAGGATTCATCCCTGGTACCCACCTCAAAGACATCTATGGAGGCAATGCACAGTGAAAAGTATTGAGACTGCGGAGCCTGGATCATGGGTGATAGAGACAGTCATTCTTCCTAGAAAGCTTAATCAAAGGGGTTCACAAGGAACTTGACCACTGGGCGAAAGCAGGGTCCACCTGGAGGCATTTTCCAATTGCCATTGACCAGTGATACTATGTTTTTTCCTATTATTTCTTATTTTCTTTTATTATTAAATTTGTTGGGATGACATTGGTTAATAAGGTCACATGATTCCAGTGTACATTTCTATGATACATGATCTATTTATTGCATTATGTGCCTACCACCCAAAGTCAAATCACCTTCTGTCACCATATATTTGACCACCTTTATCCTTTACTAGTGCCCCCACTTTCTTCTAGTAATCACCGTACCTTTGTCTGTGTCTATGAGTTTCAGTTTTATATCCCACATATGAGTGAGGTCACATGGCTCTTAGCTATTTCTGACTTACTTATTTCACCTCGCATAATATTCTGAAGGTTCATTCATGTTGTCACAAGTGGCAGTATTTCTTTCCTTATGATTGAGTAGTGTTCCATTGTATATATAGTATGCAGTACATCTTCTTTATCCAATCCTCTGTCAAAGGACAATTTGGCTGTTTCCAATGTCTTGACCACCATGAATAATGTTGCAATGAACATAGGGGTTCATATATCTTTGCAAATAAGTGTTTTTCAGTTTTTGGGTAGATACCCAGAGGAGGAATAGCTGGCTCATATGGTAACTCTATTCTTAATTTTTTGAGGCACTGCCAAACTGTTTTCCATAATGCCTGTACCAGCTTACATTCCCACCAGCAGTGAATGAGGGTTCCCTTTTCTCCACAACCTCTCCCACACTTACTGCTTGTCTTATTGATAATAGCCATCCTAATAGGTATGAGGAGATATTTCATTATAGTTTTGATTTTCATTTCCCTTATAGCTGGTAAAGTTGAATGTCTTTCATATATCTGTTGGTCATTTGTCTGTATTCTTGGGAGGATCTTGGCCTTGGAACATTTTATGAATTTGAACCCAAATTCAAGGGAAGTAAAGGCAAAAATAAATGAACGGGACTATACAAACTAAGAAGCTTCTGCACAGCAAAAGGAACCATGAACAAAGCAAAAAGTCAGCAACCCAAATGGGATTTGATATTTGTAAACAACAGCTCTGACAATATATAAAGAACTCATACAACTCCAAACAAACAAATAATCCAATTTAAAAATGGGCAGGGGTCATGTTCTCTCCAAAGAAAGTGCTTGCTGCAGTTAGCCTCTTCCCGTGCCACCAACCAGCACTAGTATATGAGTGTTTGTCATGGGAAAGGTGAAGACGCACAAATTCACTTTTTTTTTTATAAATAGGAGATTATATGTAGCCACATTTAATTGTGAAGGAGAGAAAGGTATATACTTCAGATTTTTTATCTTTAAATTGAATACAATAGTTAAATGGGACTGGGAATTACTTGCTTTGGGAAAACAGCTATTAACTACCATCAATCTCTTAGCCTTCAGTTCAAACAAAAATCCCTTTTCATAGTCATCTTGTGAAATATTGACTATTTTTGTTTTGGTTGTCATTATCTTTTCGCAACATGAGAAGTGTAGTCTGTCGGATTCTGCCTTAAAATTTAATATTATAACAAATATTTGGTTTAATCAGAATAATAATAATCTTAATAATCTTAAGTAGAACTAAAGAAAATTTCATCTATCCTTTCTTGTTTTCTGCTCTAAGATGCTCATTTTTAATAACGTAAGTCTTTTTTTAAAAATATGCCAGGGATTACCAGAACATTTTGCATATACTTCAAATGGCATATTTCAAGTCATTAGCCCATGAATTTAATTTCCTTACTACTAGCAGAATGACTAAATGCTTTCATCTGACAATCTCGCATGTAAATAGATTCTGTATAGTATATTCCCAATGATGAGTGATTAAAAATTATTTTCAGGTGTTATTTGTCCTGTCCAAAAGGAGTTTTCATCAATATGTAAAAATGGCAGGATGTACATTTAAAATTGGTCCAAGTTCAAAAATTGGATTATAAATAATCCATGTATAAATAATAATGCTCCTAAAGTGTAATATGTGGTGCTATTCACTGGGAACATTTTAATACTTCAACACTTGGCAAACAGGGGCAACAGATTTTTAAATCTACTTGGTCTTAGAAATAGCAGTTTTGATGATTTTGAATTTGGCTGAATTTGCTAAAGTCATTCTATAAACAAAGTATTGAAAATGTATTTCATGCAGATAATAAAAGGGCAGAATTCCAAAGAAAATAAACAAATATATTCCCAGGCAGGTGTTTTCCAAAGTTTATTAAGAAAAGCAGGAATGGTGCAGATACTCTGGGAGCATTCAAAAATAAATGTCCACCTGCTGCTTCACTTTTGAGCAAAAGGAGTCAAGCAAAGCTGCCTCCTTTTCCTAGTTTGCCTTCTAAACCTCTGGTAAGCTGAAAAATCTACCAACATAAATTATGTCCAGTTAACCCTAATGCAGTATTGTAATAGGTACCCTGCCCCCTTCTAATGGCGAAATGACCAGTTAAGACTACTTGACCCCTGACAAAAAAAAAAACAAAAACAAAATTATGTCAATATTTGGGTAAAGCACACACCAAAGTATTTGCTTAATAACAAAATATTTAATTACTTTAACAAACATAAATATATAATATTATGCAGGAATAAAAAGTGATGAGTCATTTATATTAAAATGATAGACTTGCATAGGTATGAAGGCTATCCTTTGATTAAGACCTTCCAGAGGCATATGAAGCTGCAATTCTGGTTGTACAATTATACATAACAACTGTAATTTGTTAGAGCCTTGAGACTTATAGACCACTTTAGTGCACATATATTATTCAATCATTTATTCATGCATTTGAGATATATTGACTGAGTAGCATCTACATAAATGTGAAGCTGAGTTGAAAATTAAGATTTGGTGCTATTAACATAGAGAGAGTAATTGAAATGAGAAGAGTGGGGAGTAGTTCCCAGAAGAGTAGGTATTTAGGATGACCAAAAGAATGACCAAGATACTCTGAAAAATACTAATATTGAAAGTTTGAGTAGAGATGGAATTATTACAAAACGGCAAGGGTAACAAATGAATATGGAGCTTCAGACATCAAGGGTATGAAGAGTGTAATGGAGAGAAGGGTAATTAAGAAGTCCAGTAACATAAGACTAATAGTTTGGCTGAGTAAAACATATGTGTTGTATTTTATAGTTAGATATGGATAATATATATTTACCACCCAAAGGGGTAGTTGATTGACCTTCAAGAAAATCTGCATGGCATCTGTTGGGCTTAGTTGCTTGAATCAGAAATAAGCACATGATCTAAGTTCAGTCAAACAGGGATCTTTCAAGATAATTTCAAACAGGACCAATGACAAAAGAATTATTCTTGCATTAGTAGTGATGGGAGAAGGCATAGAAGTTGTGATATATTGATTTTAAAAATGGCCAGAAAACATCATCTCTCCCTATTACCACACTTTATTGCAATGTGGCTTTCTAAGAAAAGGAAGATATTCACCCCTCTCCTTTGGATTTAGGTTTCCCTTACAACTTTCTTTAGCAAATGTACTGTGGAGGACAGGACGGCTTGCTGTTACGAAGGCTAAAGAGGCTTTGCGCATTTCTACTTTCTGTGTTGGATTCTACCTCCCTGAACACAAACCTATATAATCTGTTGGATGATGAGAGAGTGTGTAGAAGAGAATCTAGGTGCCCTCAGGCAATAGCCAGCCACTCCAATCATCAGAAGCAGAGTTCAGCACTTCCCTAGGTGACGCAGCTCATTGAAGATGCAGGGGCATGACCAGCTGAAATTAGAACAAGGAGAACCTCTCAACTAACTCTAATAAAAAGATCTGGTGATCGCATAAACTAAATAAATCAGGGGTTGGCAAACTGAAGCCTGAAGATGAAATCCAGTTTGCTACCCGATTCTGTAAATAAAGTTTTACCAAAACACAGCACAGTCATTTATTTTTGTTTTGACTGCTGCTGCTTTAACACTACAATAGTAGGATTGAGGAGTGGAAACAAGGACTTTCTGGCCCACAAAGCCTAAAGTATTTACTCTATATTTCTCTCCAAAACATGTTTCCTCATCTATAAGGTAAATCATTGTTGTTTTATGCCACTCAGATTTGTTACATAACAATGACTAGCTGATACAGGAGTAAACATTAGAAGGTCTCAGCAATCGTATGTCTTGGCATATGGAGGTAATCCTGGATGCATTAAGGAATAATTAAGTTGAGCTCTGGCTTGTGTGGCTCAGTTGGATTGAGTGCCGACCTGAGAACCCAAGTGCCACAGGTTCAGTTCCCAGTCAGAACACACGCCTGGGTTGTGGACCAGGTCCCCCGTAGGGGGTGTGCGAGAGGCAACCACACATCAATGTTTCTCTCCCTCTTTCTCTGTCCCTTCCCCTCTTTAAAAATAAATAAATAAAATATTTAAAAAACAAATAAAAAAGAGATTTTCAATTCTTATTAAAAAATAATTAAGTTGATACATTGATATAAGGAAATAAAATAGATGGAGAAAGGCAGAACATTAATAAAATTTTGTTCCAAAGTAGTTGCCTTTGAGGTCTGAATGCACCTCTTTTTCTACTAAGGAATATGTGACATCCCCTTATAAGCCTCCATTGATAATTCTTTTTTTGCCTAAGTTTAACTTAAATTTTACTGTTTTTAAACACAAGAGCTTAATTAATACACATGCATGCACAAAAAAGAGAAAATTGAAGTTTTAAAATTGCTTAATAATGAAAGTAATTTAATAATTTACTTATTAAATTATTGTAGTGCCCTACAATTCATATAACAAGTATTAAAGTCTTTTTTATTAAATTGAATTGGATGAACTAAAACAGAAATTATAGTGTAAAAGAGGAGGTTGAAGCTGCAATTATATAATAATACTGACATCATACATCATATGTAAATCATTATAATTAAATATTAACTACTTTACCATAAAAAGTGCCTAGTTTACACAATAAGGGCTCATGAAAACTTTTCACTATATTATATCATTCTGTATTTAATATTTTAAAAATATATTTTAGAGCAGTTTTAGGTTCATAGCAATATTGGGAAGGAGGTACAGAGATCTCCCATATACTCTCGGATTATTTTCATTTTGATTTTAAGAGTTCTTTGTGTATTTTGAGTAATAGTCCTTTATCAGATTTGTGTTTTGCAAATATTTTCCCCCAATCTGTGGCCTATCTTTCTGCTCTGATGATAGTATTTTTTTTACATAGCAGAGGTTTTCATTTTAATGATGTTCAATTTAACCATTTTTTCTTACATGGATTTTCCCTTTGGTGTTACATCTAAAAAGTCAACACCAAATCCAAGGTCATTTAGATTGTCTTTTACGTTATTTTCTAGAAGTGTCATAGTTTTGCATTTTACATTTTGTTTTGTGACCCATTTTGAATTGATGTTTTGGAGTGTACAAGGTCTATGTCTAGATTCTTTTTTTTTTTTTTACATGCACATGTATAGTTGCGCTGGTACCAGGAGTTGAAAAAACTGTCTTTAAGCCATTGTATTACCTTTGCTCCTTTGTCAAAGATCAGTTGAATATATATATATATATATATAAAAAATCTGGCATTATATTCTGCATCTTTGTTCCACTGATTTGTTGGTTTGTTCTTTCACCAATACTGTACTTTCTTAACTACTGTAGTTTTATCATAAGTCATGAAGTTAAGTAGTGCTCTTTCTCTCAGACTACTCACTCTGGAGATGTCAGCTGTTATGTTGTGAGGCAGACCTGCAAAGGGACTAACATAAAAAGAAGTGAGCCTTGCTAGCAACCATGTAAATGAACTTGGAAGTGGATGCATCAAAGTTGAGCCTCTGGAGGAAAATGGAGCTTCCATGAATAGCTTCAGAACAATTTTCTGACAGACCTTGTGCCTGTGGAACCCAGCTAGCCATGGCTAGACTTCTGATACACAGAAACTTTGAAAAAACAAATGTTTGCTGTTTACAACCACTAAATTTTGGAGTAAATTATTAAGCAACCAAAGATAACTAATTTGGTATTTTATTGCTACTGATTTTGAAATTACAAATAATTATTAAAAAAAGAAAAATAAGAAACCCAGATAATAGTAGTGTTAGTCCTGAGTGTATTGTCATTATTAACTAATCATTATTGATTTTCTTTCTTGGTATTAAATCTTTTAAAAATCACTATAAGAATATTCTTTATTCTATACAACGTTAAGACTAAGATATTCACTCAACTGCATAGTAATAAAACTTTGATAACTTCTGCTGTCCTTCCTGTCACTAAATAACAAATTATAATACTGCTCCCACCATTTTCAGTTGTGAATGTCATAAAATGTTTGATGCAATGTAAACTCCATGAACATTTAGATCACATAAACATTGGCTTGTATTTGTCATTGCAACTGATAATTAGAGTACATGAAAGTACATTAGAGCTTTTGTTTGAAAATTGATTGTATAACCTTGTACTAATAAAAAGGGGTTGTGAGAAAAGAATTTGGAATTAACTTCCTTAAACATTTTGAAAATATTTCATCTGAACTAGTGCAATAGCTCAGTATTTTTTTAGAATGAAGATATTTCAGTGACAATAATTTATAATGAATAGTCATTATTTTATTTATTTGGCTTGTTAATCATGTTTTGATATTCAGACAGGTTGCTGAATATTTCAGAGCAGCTCTACAATTCTCATTAACTTTAGTGGTCCACAGTCAATAGGTAAGACATCACTGTCACCATGGGAACTCTTTGCAGTGAGAAGCATGATCTCCAGGATAAGCTTTTGTAAAATATTTTACTTTACCTTGAATTAATCACTCAAACTTCTTAAACTTATATTTCTTAAGCTTTGAGGAGAAAACTGTGTTGATAGTGTGGAAGTTCTCTGTCAGTACCATGATCCCACATATAAGGGGTTAGGCAGTTTTTTTTCCTACATGTTCCTCAGGGTCTTACTTGAACATTATGATTTTTTACTGCAACATGCATTTCATGCACAGCAGGCATGCAATTTGAATAAAATTTATTTTACTCCCAGCCCCTGTATTAGGTTCTAAGCCAACGGTATAATTCCCCCCTGATCGCAAAAGTTCGGGAAGTTCAGATCTTAGTCAACTGGATGGAATTTCTCTGTTTCTTATTGCAAAGCATGATACTTGTTTCTGGAGTTTTTGAGACATAGAAACTCTAGATGATCTAAAATGCAGACATAAAACAAGAACAGCCATTTTCCATGTTGAGGGACATGATAATGAGGAATTAAAATGACAACTAGAAAAAAATAAGAGGTAAGAAAACCATACCAATGAAACTAGATGTCTAATGAAAGAAACCAGGCCAGAAATCTACATTATCCTTAGAAATCTTAACCACTGAGCCAGTAAAACTCATTCATAGTTTAAGCCAGTGAGAGTTGTATTGACTTTTATTGTATTTGAAAAATATTCCAACTGTAAAAAGGTCATTGTGGGAAACAAATGAGACAAAAGTTCCTTAAATTATATGCAATGTTTGTTTTTTTAAATAATGTTTACCATGTAATAACTGCATATAGAAAAACCTTAAGAAATATAGTTGGCTTGTAGAAGAACTGATTTCTACTGAGCAATTTGTATATGCCAGATGTTATGCTGAATGTTTTTAGCTCCATGCTTTTAGTTTAAATTCTTAATATATTGAATTTCAATTAACTAATGGTAATAAATGAAATCTAAAATTAAATAGGAAACAGCAAAGCTAGAATGTAAGTGAATATCTTTCTCATTTAAAATTCTATTTACTTTTCACTGCACAACAATCCCATGAAAGCAATATTACAAATACCTGCCACTGTATTTACAAGATATATTTCCACATGAAAACATGTATATTAGCATATGCATATGTAGTTAGACATATACACTTGCTGACATTATGAACATAATGTACTTTATATTTTCCACTTAAAAAAATGACACACCTTTTATACATTCATAGAAATGAGCAGGGTTTAATAATATGAAGACACACATAATTTATCAGCCTTTTACATGTGTTCCAACAGGATAAATTGCTGCCAATAAGACAAGTTGGTTTAAATATTTTCACTCATACTTCAAAGATTTATCCCAATAGCTAGACATTCAAAACTATTGATGACATACTCTCAAGATATTAAAACTAGTTTTATAATTGCTTTTAACCAGTATCTCTGTATTTGTCATTGTCCATCATATCTTTGCTATTTTAGGTCTAATCGAACTAGGCCAAAAACCCACTGTTTTTTCAATTTTATACTTTATGGTTCACTTCCACATATCTGATGTCATTTACTATTCACAACATTCTGTCAGAAAGTCAAGATAAAATTTGCTTTCACTCATTTTACACGTAGGAAACAACAGGTGTGTGAAAACTTAAGTGTCATAAGCTAATTAATGATAGCTCCAATATTAGAATGCAATTATAAGTATTCAAATTATGCCCAAATTTAAGGTTACTTATGTCATAGAAGTATGATTTGTCCTAGTGTGTTCTCCTTCATAACTCTCTTTGCCCATTATTTGTATAATTTCTTACATGAAGAAGCCACGGTAAGCCTGGAGACACCCTTACAGTGGTCCCACTATTCCATTAGTACATCTGCAGGCCCCTATTATATCAAAGAATGAACAGTATTTAGAATCATCATGAGCAAAACAAGAAAAATACACATATTTCAAACAGCATGAATGGTATTTTAATTAACTGATAAAATGTAGTTAGTATATACATATTTCAAACACCCAGAATAAAACAGTTCTTAGTTATAACTGTGACATCAGTAACAACAGCCAACTGCTTTTTAGAAAATCTCTAGTGAATTCTTTTATGACTTCTCTTCAAGGACAACCTGCTTCTATTCCACGAAAGATCATGGACTCAACCGCATCTTGTTTCTTTAACGACTACTTAAATTTTTAAGAATCGTGTCACACTTCCATTAAGTTCACATTACTTGCAGTTGTCTATATAGCAAGACAAAGGTTCCAAAGTCAATATGCAAAGAACTTCCTTTTAAGCCTATAGTCAATAGTTGCCAATGATGAATAAACATCAATTATTCACAATGGATGTGGTTTAGGTCGTTGTACTTATGTCTGCTCTTAAAGCCTTACAATGGACTACTCCTGTCAGGCACAGCCATTGCACAGAGCTCACTGTGCTGGAAACTCACAGAAGGGTCAGAATTGCTGCAGAGAGATGTTTGATAATCCCAGGGTGCCACTCTTTGATTAAAAAATTTGCTCCCTGTGGTATACCAGAAAAGCTGACTTAAAAATGGATTTTTTTTTGCTGTGTTATTTATAAAAGAAAGGTTACATGTATTTAGATTTTATTAAACTTGCGATGAGTTTTCTACAACGGAATTTTCCAAAAATTAGACATATGAAATTTTCAGTTGAACATTCCCACATAAGAGTCAGGACCCTATTGGAATAAGGGAAGAAGTTACACACTGAGCTGAGATGAGCATGAGACAGCACGATATGGGGGTAAAGTTCATTAGACAATTTTTTAAGAGGGTACTATCTAAAATCCCAAAGAATATCAGTGTGGAGGAAAATTTCAGGTTGAAATTTATTCAAAGTGTGGAGAAGAGAACTTTGATGAGGATACTTAATATTTCAAAACTAGAAACCCAAGTAGAATGAAATGCAGGCAAATGTAAGAAATCATTCCAACAATATAAAATCAAACAAGATCATGTCTCTATGGTCAATTAATATTTGACTAAGGGGACAGAAGCATAAAATGGAGTAAAAATAACCTCTTCACAAATGGTGTTGGGAAACCTGGACAGATACATGCAAAAAAATGAAATATGACCACCAACTTACACCACACACAAAAATAAACTCAAGATGGAGGAAAGGCTTAAATATAAGTCACGACGCCATAAAAGTCCTAGAGGAAAACATAAGCAGGAAAATCTCAGATATTCCATGCAGCAATATTTTCACTGATATGTCCCCTAGAGCAAGGGACATAAAGGAAAGAATAAAGCAAATGCTACTTCATCAAAGTAAGAAGCTTCTGCACAGCAAAATGAAAAGGGAACCAACCGTATGAGAAAATATATTTTCCAGTGATACCTTGGACACAGGTTTGATCTCCAAAATATATAAGGAACTCACATGACTCCACTTCAGGAAGACAAACAATCCAATTTAAAAATGGGCAAAGGACCTGAACAGACACTTCACCAAGGAGGACATACACAGGGCCCAGAGACATATGAAAGGATACTCAGCATCACTAGCCATCAAAGAGATGCGAATTAAAACCACAGTGAGATACCAATTCACACCAGCCACAATGGTCATCATAAACAAATCAACAAGTAACACATGCTGGCAAGGATGCAGAGAAAAGACAACCCTAGTGCACTGTTGGTGAGAATGCAGACTAGTGCGGCCACTGTGGAAAACAGTTAGGAATTTCCTCAAAATACTAAAAATGGAACTACCTTTTGACGCAGCAATTCCACTGCTGGGATTATAACCTAAGAATCCCAAAACACTAATTCAAAAGAACCTATGCACCCCAGTGTTCATAGCAGCACAATTTACAATAGCTGAAAATTGGAAGCAACCTAAGTGCCCAACAGTAAATGAGTGGATCAAAAAACTGTGGTACATTTACACAATGGAATACTATGCAGCAGAAAGAAAGAAGGAGCTCCTATCCTTCGCAACAGCCTGGATGGAACTAGAGAGCATTATGCTAAGTGAAATAAGCCAGGGAGTGAAAGACAGATACCATATGATCTCACCAATAAGTGGAACCTAATCAACAAAATAAACAAGCAAGCAAAATATAACAGCAACATTGAATAAAAAACAAAGTGACAGTAACCAGAGGGGAGGAGGTGGGGGATGATAGGCGAAAAGGAGGGGAAGGGTCATTAAGGAACATGCATAAAGAACCCAACAAAAAAGCCAAATGGGGGAAAGATTGAGGGTGGGAGGTGGCAGTGGGGGGAGGCTGGGGAAAGTGATGGTAAGAAAATGTTGACCAAAAAAAAAAAAATTGACGGGGGAGGCTAAGAATAGTAGAGGAAATTAAGAAACCAAAGAACTGATACATACAACTCACGTTGAGTTGTGGGGATGATGGGATGGGGTGCAAGGCAGAAGGATAAAGGGGGAAAAAATGGGACAACTGTAATAGCATACTCAATAAAATATACCAAAAAATATAAAAAATAAAAATAAAAATAAATAAAATCAAACAAGAAATGTGCACATGTCTGATTAGAATAGCTGTACTGTTTCAGAGGGAAATAAATGATGATGGGATTAGTTATTTAAAGTACATGAACATTAACCCTTAATCAATTATGTGTATTAACTATGTGCCTAGTCTCTGATAGTTTTCTCAAGTATGAAGAATTAGCTTTAATTCTTAAAACACCCTTGTAGGGAAACCATTATGAAAATATTTATTTCACACAGATAACTAGAACTGAGGCTCAGAGATATTAAATAACATGCCTAAGATATTACAATTAAAACATAAAGCAGTGAATCTTGTTGTACCTTATCTAACTTGTGGCCTATCGTTGGTGTCTTCTGTAGCAGAAAGCTAAGGCTAAGAGAACTTAAAATACAATGTTTGCTTTACCTTATAATTTGCCATTTTCCTAATATCTCATCTCTTGCATGTATCAATCGTCTTGAACTGTACCAATGCATTAAATTAAGCAGTGCAGCTCTTAGCACTATTTGTGGGTTTGTATACGATATCAGAATGTATGGCATCATCCAATTCAAATTCTTCTGAATTTCTACTAAGAGTAAAATATCTACTCCCAGTAGCAGCTGAGGCTGTAGTTTGTCTTTCCTTCACCTAAAGTATGATTTTTTCCAAATTTCCTGTGGCCAATGTTAGGGTCTCTGATGCATACCCCTGGTTTTTCAAGGCTCAGCAGACACCAGCTGCCCTTGCATGCCTCCCTGCTTACTTTGCTCACTCCGGAACCCACTGAATGTACGCAACAGCTGGGGGTTGCAAAAGAAAGATTTTTGCCCTCCTTTCTCACAGGGGATTTTGCTCTGTGTTCTGCAAAAAAAAAAAAAAAAAAAATTAGACATTTTAAACTTTCAAAGATACTCTTCATTGAAGGCTTCCCATAATACCTTATCTCTACCCAAGGCTTGTCTCTTGATTGGTTTAATTGTATTAAATTTAGAATCCTCTGAACTCCTGCTAGTTCTTTTGAATTATATAGAGTAATTCCCTCACATAACTATTTATTGACACAGAATATTACTGAAGTATGTATTCAGACAGCTAAGATCAAATAAAATTGGTAAGTAATACTGATACAGGTCTTTTTATAATACCATTACAATTTATAAAAGAGATGGATAAGATTTACAGTGTTTTAAAACTCTTGATTAAAACAAAATTCTCTTTTATATATTTAAATATCTATGACTCTTTTGTTCTTATGTGTCTGAATAAAAGTGGTGAATCATCCAAAGACATTTAAATAGGAATTTGACAGCCAAATACAAGTTTTCAATGGCAAGTTTTTTCTGGTCTCAAAGGTCTACATAATTAAAGTTTAATTCTATAGTATAGTGAGCCCAATATTTGCCTTGGATTTTATTAAACTTAGTCCAAATCGGATGTCTGAAGAAGTGGGTTTATTTAAAACAAATGAAAAAAAAAATCTGAATTAATTGTTTGTGGATTTACCCACTTAAGTATCTATTAAATAAGGAATAAAGACTAATATATGAGGTTTGTCTAGAAAAAGCCTAGTTATTGTTAATATAATGAGAATGGTATGCGTGACATTGATGTAACCTGGCAGCCAAGGCGAGTGGACTGGAATGCACGTGTGTGAACAATGACTTCACTGTGCTAGTCAGCAGGGGCAGTAGGTGCTGCTGATTGTGTGTGTGTACTGTGTGGCCTGTCACATTCAAAATGACTGAGCAAGTAGAGCAAACAATTCACATCAAATTTTACGCGAAGCTTGAACATTCCTCTGTGAAAACTGTTCGGATGATTCAGAAGGCCGCAGCTATGGTCAACTGGTGACTGGCAGCGTCATCGCAACAACGCACCCACTCATGCATCATGTCTTGTGCAGAGTTTTTTGGTGAAACGACAAATCACTCAGGTGACTCAGCCTCTCCTACACCCCAGATTTGCTGCTTATATTAAAAATCAGTTAATTTGCATAAGAGTAACCTTTTTTAAGCTGTTTTCATTGTAAACTTTACTTAGCTTTTATATATAACACAATCTTCAAACATCACAAAAAATGAAACCTAACATGCTGATCAAATCACATTGAAGGTATATTCGAAGACTTCTGTTGTATAGAATTTAGTTTGAAGGTTAAATCATTGCTCAATTTCTCCAAGATTAGAGACAAATGCATAAAATATTTGCTTTCTGAAAATAGTGAAGAAAGTGCTTCACTATTTACCTTTGGGAATACTAGGCATTTAACAGGAGAGAACATGCATTAAAAAGACTGAGAGGGTGTTACCTGAACCTTTTCTTTGCGGTCAGATGCTTTTTGCTATAAGCTAAAGTGGTTCTTCATGGCTCAGTGTCACTTCTCTCTAATAGAATCAAACATGATCATACACTCATCTATTCCACTTCTTAAAATTAAAGTCTAAACACTATGTTGTTCACTTGAAGTTAATGTAATATTGTATGTCGACTGTAATTTTTAAAGCTTAATAAAGACTTTTAAAACATTCTTCAAATTGAAGTATCAAAATTATTATAAATTAAGTGATAATAAAAATGAGTTATTTTCTTTGAAGCACAAGTTATAAAAATTATTGTACAATATCTTTTATGATATACTAGTTATTTACATTTTAAAGAGTTGATTATAATATATGATATTCAATTACATTTTTCCAGAATTAATTCATTAAACTGAAGCACTAAAAACAAAAGGCAGAAGAGATCAAACATGGTACTCAGAAAAAAGATAGCATGTTATGATGTTAGTAAATATTTGAATTTTTTTGTAGCCTGAACGTTACTAATCTCATTTATATTTTAACTAATTAATAATTCATAAAATAGAGAAAAACATTATTTATTACTGTTCCTACCAACATCTTAAGGACTTTGTTCTTTTTTTGGCTAGGAAAATTATAAATTATTTAAATTGTCTCAAGTTCTCTCTCTTTTTCTCTCTCTTTCTCTGTCTAAATGTATACCTATCTCCTAGGGTTCAGGATGTTTGTCTCCATTTCAACTGTAATTTTTGGTACTTAATACTATGTTAGTATTACAGTGAAACCTTAATTTTAACTAAATAAATAAGCAGATGAATCAACACTACTTTTTTTGGCCTAAATTATATAAGTGTAGTCCAAGAGGGAAAATATAGTTAAGAACAATATTGAGTGATGAGCCATTTCTGCCAAAATGAGAAGGACAAATCTCCTTGAGAGAATAGTCTTTGAATTTCATCATATTTTGTATAGATTTTTGGAAATAAAAATAAGGCACTCTGTATTTGGCCCTCTAGATGGAGATGGGATTTCTAATTGAGAAATAAAAAAGAGAAAGTTTAAGTCTGCTGGCAACACATCTTTCTAGTTGTCCCTGTGAGAAAATGCCTGATTTTTCTTCATTCCTGAATATTTACTGGATATAGAATTTTAGAATGACAGGTTTCTTTTTTTTATTTAAGGACTTGAAAAATGGTGTGCCCACTCCTTCTGATTGCAATGGTTTATGGTGAGAAATTGGGTTTCATTTAAATTATTTTTTCCACATGAAAGGTGCTGTTTCACTTTCATTACTTTCAAATTTACTTCCATTTTTTAATCTTTAGTTTTCTAAAGTGTGACCATGATGTGTCTTTAAGTGATTTTCTTTGAGTTTATTCTGCTTGAAGGTTGTTCAGCATCCTGAATCTGTAAGATTATGTCTGTTGCTAAATTTAGGAGGTTTTCAGCCATTATTTATTCAAATACATTTTTAGCCCCACCCTTTTCTCTCATTTTTCCAAGGACTCTGATGATACAAATGTCAGATACATAGTTATAGTCCCATGTGTTCCTGAGATTCTGTTTTGTTTTTGCTGTTGTTACTGTTTTGTTTTGTTTTATTTTTTGGTTTATTACTTTACTATTGTTTAGACTGGGTATTTTCTATTTTAGTTTCTTCAAGTTTACTGATTCTTTCCTGTGTACATCTAATTCTACTATTGAGCAAATCTATTATTTTTTTGAAAAATTTTATTATTTTTTTGTGTTTAAAATTTTATATTAGTTCTTTATATCTTTCTTTTCCTAAACTCTGTTTTCTCATTTATGTCAAGCATTTTATTAATAACTCATTAAAATATCTTTATTATAGATGCATTGACAACCTTGAAAGGCAGCTGAACCTAAATGTTCATTGACAGATGACTAAAGAAATTGTGGTATATGTTTATAATGGAATATAAATTATCCTTAAAAA
The DNA here is from genome assembly GCA_004026545.1 of Mormoops blainvillei. Classification (NCBI taxonomy): domain Eukaryota; kingdom Metazoa; phylum Chordata; class Mammalia; order Chiroptera; family Mormoopidae; genus Mormoops; species Mormoops blainvillei. The sequence goes on along the minus strand of PVJD01002619.1, from coordinate 99,825 downwards.
ATAAGGAGATATTGCCATTTGTGACAACATGGATGAAACCAGAGGACATTGTGCTAAGTAAAATAAGCCAAATGCAGAAAAAAACTGCATAATATCATTTGTATATAAAGTCTAAAATTGTTGAATGCATAGAAGCAGAATATTGAATGGTGAGGAGGTGGGGAAAAGGGTAGAAATTTTTTCAGTGGCTAAAAATTTGGAGAATAAGTCTAGAGATATAATGTGCTGCATGATGACTATACTGTGTTGAATACTGGAAATTTGCAACAGTAGATTTCAAGTACTCTAAAAAAAAATAGTACACAGATGAAAATTAAGAAGTTGGCAGTAGATGGTATCATCCAGAGTTGGAAGAAAAAATTGTCCAGAGCAGAAAATCTATTTACAAGTAAGTAGAGAGAGGTGAAATAGTTATAGAAATTATTTTTTAGTTAAAAAAAAACAACTAGAAACACCAAAGATAGTATCAGCCTTCTAACCAAAACTATGATAATAAAATATTCTGTAGAAACCTATCTAGATATTCAGACATTATTGTGTCTCCTCACATATTGTTATCTGATATCTTTTCTTAATAAAATAAAGAGTTTCTCCACTGTTGAACTGACTCACATATCTTGGAAATAGCTTTTAATAGATACCTGGTCCATATAGCAATGTTTTTGAAGAATGTCCAAAGCATAACCCTTATAATTGCAGGTACATGACTCATGGCCAACCTGCACACTAGATCCATATTTGAACTGGCTCACCAGTGACCCAGAAGCCTATAAGAGCTAAGTCCATACAACAGCATGCTAACGTTCCCAAAGCTCTTTGGAAATAAAGTGCTGTCCAATAGTCATTAATTTTAATTATTTCTGATTGAATTTATCAATGAGAAAGTGCACTAAAATGATCAGCTAAAATTAGACTTTGGTAATTCTTGTAGATATTTATCACTCTAAAATAATTATATGGACTAATTGAGGCTTATTCTTCCTGATTCACTAAGAGATAACATTATTGTGTTCATTCAGTTTGTTTTCTGTAGTTCATGCATAGGCAAAACTCAAATGACAGTGGCCAGTATTTTGTGTAAGAGTGTTGAGTGCTTCGCGGCAGCCATTTTATCAAAGCAAAAGGCTTTTCTGGCAACAGGAGTCTCTGTCATTTTGTTTGTGACACTCTAGGTCTCACATTTAGATTCCAGCAAGCGAAGCACCATTAGATATGCTTTGATTCTCCTTCAGACATCACATTTTAAATTTTGGTATGATTTCCACAATAAAATACCTGTGCTGCCTTATATTTCTTGACAATAAATGTATAAAATATGGAACAAATTAAGATTTATAATGCACATTTTCTGACTCCTAAATTTAGCAATCCTAGGTGTTAATTCCAGAAGGTAAAATGAAGCTGAGATGCCTTGGAGACTGAATATATGATTGCATGGATTACATGTCTAAATTTCATTTTTATTCATTGTAAAGATTAATAATGAAATTTCAAAGAAGAAACAAAAATTTCCGAAAAAATCAGAAAGTGCTGTGAGTAACATATTCCCTTATATTTCCTTGTCTCATTTGAAAAAAAAGCTATAAATAATATTAAATGAAGTAGACCTGTTTACTTTTATATACATATATAAAAGTCATAATATATATAAGTCAGCATATTGACTTATATTGAGCCAATCTTCCTAAACCATAGTCAATAAATATGTACTAAACACTTATTTTATGCAAAGCATTATTTATTCTTTTGATACTACACTTCTCCATATTATTATCTTTAAGTTAGAAATATCACATTATTGTTCACTGCTATGTCTTTGTTCCCACTAATTAATTTATGCATATTCTCTTCACCCACATCCATGCCTGTCGGAGTCTTATTCAGGATCATTTACCACCTTTTTCTTTTATGTACCTTTTGCCAGAGCTTCTAACGCTACTGTGCTTGAAGTCCCATGAGTAAATTGCATTCTTTTAGTCATTTGTTTTCCATATGCTATTTCTTCTTCTTTTTTTAAAATTAAATTTATTGGGGTGACATTGATTAATGAGATTATATAGGCTTCAAGTGTGCATTTCTATGATACACAATCTGTGTGCCTACCACCCAAAGTCAAATGATCTTTTGTTACCATATATTTTACCCCCTTTACCCTTTACTACCCCTGTCCTCCTTCCCCTGGGAACCACCATACTCTTGTCTGAACTCACAGACACTGAAAACAGTATAGTGGTTTCCATATGCTATTATTGGTGGTAGGATGGTGATGTGCTCAGATCCAACTCACCTATCTAACATCTGCTCGTAGTTCATTTCCCTCTAAAGACTTCTCCAAGAAGGAAAGTGTAGCACAAGATAACTTTAATAGATACATTGTGGCTATAACCTGTGTTGAGAAAAATTCTGAGTTCTACCTACATTCAGTGCAATAGAGTTTTGTAAATTATTTTCAGTCATTACTCTTAATGTCTGAAGGTCAAAAAGCAGCACTTGAAGGTAAACTCATACAGGCTATGTGATTAAAGGTTAAGGTAGTATTTTCAGAGCTTTGAAACAGAACAATATTCGTTTCTAACCTTGGGTCTGTAGATTACTAACAATGTGTGCTCTTAGGCAAGCTAGTTTGACTCCTTGCCCCTTGGTTTCCCCAACCATTAAATCTAGTAATAATTCACACCAGGAAGTTTTAGTCTAGGCACAAAGGAGAGAGCTTATCTATGGAAAACACACAGTGCCATGCTTTAAATGTGGTAAAGTAAAATATATATATATATATTTTGATGTTGTTTTTGTGTCTACTGACCACTCAGACACTCTCTCTCCTTTCTAGCATCTATCTCAGTGCCACATAGAAGCACTCAATAAACCTTGAATTATTAACTAAATAAAGTAACAAAAGAGCAACTTACTACACTCCGGGACCTGGCTCAAACTCTCCCTCACTTATAGGATTTCCCTTATGATACATTTTGTCCAAATGTATTTCTCCTTTATCTCAATGGAAGTACTTAAGAGATTTCCATAGAAACTCAATGTGTATACTTTTCCTTTAAAATGTTTATTGAGAAGACAGTAACTCCATATTCTTCATCCTTGTATTTATTATTGTCTCACATATGAGCTATATTAATTCAAGGAGAGCACTGGGAAACTCCACTTAATATGAAATATTTGAAATAAACTGAAGTGGGAGTACAGTTTTGATAGCAGAAATGAGGAAGGATAGTTCATTCTCTTTGTCAAAATGCTATAATAAAAATGTCTTCATTTTCCAAAACATATTTATTATGGTTTGTATTAAAAATATCTCCCTCCCATAAATTCAGATTGATATTTGGATGAAGAAAGCAAGAAAAGTTACAGGTCCCATTTGTTTCCCCAATTTCTTTCTCAGAAGTGAATCTCACAGTATCTCACAGCAACTGTATTCTTGTATGGTTTTATATGTCTTATTAATATAAATATGACCATTATTAGAATAGCAGCAAGTTTCTCAAAATAATGTTAGATTAATATTTTATTTAAAGTATTTTATTGTAATATAGAGCCCAGAATGGAAAATGTACACGTGATATCTGTATAGTTTCTTTAGTTTTCACAATGTGTATACTTGTCTGAGATCCAGTCACACCAAAATATAGAAAATTACCCTGAAAACCAGTACATTTTTCTTGTGCCCCTTCCTTGACATCATGTCCCCTAAAGAACCATTATTTTCAATTCTCTCAGCAAAGATTAGTTTTTCTTGGTTTGGATATTTATGTAAATAAAATCATACAAGATCTACTCTTCATTTTGGCTTCTTTCACTGAAAATTAGCATTTGAAATTTATCTATGTTGTTGCATGTAGCGTGATCTGTGAGATTCATCCATGATGTTGCATATAGTAGTATTTTTTCAATTTAGGTGACTAAACAATATTACACATGAACATATCATAATTTATTTACCCATTCTATTGTTCATGGCATTTGGGTTATTCCAATTCAGTGCTATTATGAATAACACTGCTTTACACAATTTTACACATTTCTTTGATGTAAAGTTATACATACATGCTTTGGGTGTATGTATATACCCAAAAGTGGAATTGCCACATTGTCACAATATTTGTACATTTAACTTTAATATTTTTAAAGAGGTCGTGCCAATTTAGAAACCTACCAACAATGTATGTACTTCCAATAATACTATATCCTCACCAACACTTGGTATTCATACTTTCCCTTTAATTTAAATAATATAGGTGCTCGCTTCAGCAGCACATATAATAAAATTGGAATGCTACAGAGAAGATGAGCATGGCCCATGTGCAAATAAGACATGCAAATTCATGAAGCATTTATGACTCCACTCTGGGAAGACAAACAACACAATTAAGAAAATGGGCAAAGGACCTGAATAGACACTTCTCCAAGGAGGACATACCCAGGACCCAGAGACGCATGAAAGGATGCTCAGCATCACTAGCCATCAGAGAGATGCAAATTAAAACCATAATGAGATACCACTTCACACCAGACAAAATAGTCATCATAAACAAATGAACAAACAACAAATGCTGGTGAGGTTATGGAGAAAAGGAAACTCTAGCACACTGTGGGATTGCAGACTGGTGCAGCCACTGTTGAAAACAGTGTGGAATTTCCTCAGAAAACTAAAAATGAAACTGCCTTTTGACCCAGCAATTCCACTGCTGGGATTATACCCTAAAAATCTGGAAACACCAATTCAAAAGAACCTATGTACCCCAATGTTCATAGCAGCATGATTTACAATGGCCAAGTGTTGGAAGCAACCAGGGTGCCCATCAGTAAATGAGTGGATCGAAAAGCTGTGGTACATTTACACAGTGGAACACTATGCAGCAGAAAGAAAGAAGGAGCTCCTACCCTTCATGACAGCATGGATGGATCTGGATGGCATTATGCTAAGTGACATAAGCCAGGTGGTGAAAGACAAATACCATGTGATTTCACCTATAAGTGGAGATTAATCAACGGAGCAAGCAAGCAAGTTAAATGTAACCAGAGAAATTGAAGTGAAGAACAAACTGACAGTGAACAGAGGAGGGGGCGGGGAAGATGGGTGGAAACAGGGGAAGGGTGGTCAAGGAACATATTTGGGGGACACGTGGACAAAGTTAAGGTGGTGTGGGGTCGAGGGTGGGGGAGGGGGAAGTGGTGGGGGAAAATGGACAAAACCATACTTGTACAACAATAAAAAAATTTAAAAAACAAAAATAATATGGGATTATATAGGTAAATTATTGTAGTTATAACTAATGATATTGATATCTTATAGTATCTTTACCTGTAATTTTAATATGTCTCATTATAAAGTATTTTCTAGCCATTTTCCCACTTTCCTGTTATATAGTCTATCCTTACTGATTTGTAACAATTTTTAAAATCTATATGAAACTTTGGTCTGAGATATGTGTTCTAAACATATTCTCTTATTCCCTGGCATGTATTTTTACTTTCTTAACTGTGACATATTTTATAAATTCAAGTTGAATTTTAATAAGCTCTAATTTATCAATATTTCCTTTCATTATTAACCTTTTTTTCTCTGAAGAAATTCCTGTTTATTCCAAGGAAAGCACAAAATAGTTTTCTAATATTTTTCCAAAAAATATTATTTTCTTTTTCTATTTAGGTCTATAATTCAATTGGGATTTTTTTTAATGTGTGGTGTAAGATAAAAGTCAAGATTCATGTACTTTTCTGCCACCTGAATACTCAGCTGATCCAGCATAAACAGAGTGGCAATTATTGTTATAAATAAAGTGACAATATAAGAAGGTTTGTATCTGTTTCAGTAGATAGGACTTTAATTTGCTACATCCTTCTGCTCTTTCTTATTTAAAAAACACTACTTTAATTATTGTACATTGGAAATAAATCCCTATAACAGGCAGTGCAAGTTCTTCAACTTCGTTACTCCTTACAAAAGTGTCTTCACTGGTCTTGGTACTACAAATGAGTTTTAGGTTCATTTCATCAATCTCATCAGAGAAAAAAAAAAAACCTCTAGGAATTTATTTTAAATAGCATTTGATCCATAGATCAAATTTAAAAGAATCAACATTTTTACAGTATTGAGTCCTTCAATTCATTAAATGGATAAACCCTCAAGACTGATGGTTTCTTAAGGCAAGAGTCCCAAGAAAAAAAAATGGCTACAAACATACAGGTTCCTTCACTATGTTTTGCTCTTCTTGAATCTTGGCCTCTTGGCTGCTGGCCCAGCACCTTTAAACTCGTGTGTTTTGGGCATCCTGCTCCCTCTCCTTTGACAACACACATACTTCTTTTCCTTTCCTTTCTTTTAAAAAATTACCTATAGCATAAATTGCTTGATTATATATACATTGTTAAAGATAGAAACAAAGTCCTTGATAATTTATTTGCATTATGAAAAGTTTTAAATTCTTGAGATTGGTGAACTAAAATGTTCCAAATCTAATTTGTGACAGGCACAATGACAATGTAAGAAGTGCTTCATTCTTACCCAAACCAGGGTTTTGACTTTGATTTAGAAAGATGTGACTCTAAAACTTTTATACTCAGACATAGTAAATGGGAAGATAAAACTTCTCAGAGTCTAGTAAACTCCTCTTAATCCAGCATCCAATAAGTTTCTCCCTTTTGGAAACATTTACCATAAAAACATCTTTATTTTTGGAGAATAGCATGTGTGGGTCTTCCTAGAAAGTGTCTGTGAGCAGTTCTGCATCAGGAGAATAGCCAATCACTGTAGATTGCACATTTCCTGACATCAGAAATCACAGCATTTACTTTAACTTATTTTGGGGCAATCTTTTAAGCTTTTGGTATACAAATTATGATATAAGACGAAGTACAGGACCTTTTGTGATCATGCATAAGTGTAGCATGTAAATACACTATCATATTTGCATAAGTGTTTTTAATCACTAACATAGAACCTGAAATTGATAGAAATCATATTGATCTTTAGTAACTCACATTACGTTTATATTAATAATGAATGTGACAGGAGCATCATAAATATGCAAAATAGCCACACATCAGCCTAAACATCACCAGTAATTTGTGGACTTACACTCACAGGAAACCACTAATGGAATGTAGTGCATTTTCTTTTCTATGAATAGTCAAATGTCATGCATAATGCAACAGTGCAACTGCTAATGGCAGTCAGGCAGGATAATTTAAACTTGTTATTAGGGGCTGTATAAACTGATCTTTGAAGTAGCCTGTAATAAAATACTTCTCTGCTTTTACCCTGTCATGATTGTTCAGTTATCCTTTTTCCCAGAGCAGATATTCATAGGAAGCACAGAAATGATTACTTTGATATTTGGGTATACTTACCATGCTCTGCCAAATGTAGGAGAATGGCAACCAGTTCATACCTAACAAATCAAAGCTAAAAGCCCCTAAAGCACCTGCTCAACCTGTGTTATGTCAGAGTATTAGAATATTCTTTCAGAATACCCATTATCACCATATACCCTCATGATATATATTAATATAACAACGTTTGTTTGCGTAAAAGGCCTTGCAGAAATTGTAATATTGAAGTCATCTGCAAATATGTGAAGGCAGAGACTTAGTTGTTGGAGTACATAGGATGATCATGTTAATAATTATAATAATAATAAAGGCTTAGGCTGTACTAAAGAATGAAAAGCATTTATTTGAGCATAGGACTGCAATCCGAAAGAGGCAGATTGAGGCAACAACCCAAACTGTCCTCTGGAGAGTACAAGGAGAGGCAGGGTTTATAAAAGCAAAAACCACAAAATGTAATTCTTTCATGCAAATGAAGGATTGCTGGGTAGGATAACAAGGATTGATTAGTTCCAATACACAAACGAGGGTGGAGAAAACTACAGGGAAGTAAAGTTTATATATGTCCACGTAGTGGTTGTTGTCCCAGGAATATTATCGCTCCAGGACATTTTGAGTTGGGAGTTTAGTAACAGGTCTTTCAACTTTATAGCAGCTCTGGGTATTGAGGCATAAGATGTGCATAGACTCCACTTCTGTAATGGCCTCATGACTATATTTTATGTGTCTCTGTTAGCAATGCTTCTTTCATTTTATTTTCTCCATGATCAATTAACTGCCCCTAAACCTAGGATCATTATTGGAAACTGTAGAAAATGCTCATTTCCAGAGGAATTTTACTTGATAGAAATATTCAGTGTTTCATCAACCTTGCTGTGACCCTTATTCCCTACCCACAAGCCACACCAAGCTGAAACTGGAGCTCCTAGCGTGAGAAACCGAGAGAGAGAAAATAAAAGTACATTTGTTGCTACATTTTACTTTTGCTTTAAGCAATATTCCTTTATACTACCAAAGCTATATTTCTATGTAGCTATCTCTATAGTTAAAGTTATATTTCTATAGAGATATAATAGGCAGATATATAACAGGCAGATATATAATAGACATAACTTCCATAAGCATTAATTGATTTAATCTTCATGATATCCCTGTCTAGCAGAAAATATTACTAATAACATTTTCATTTAGGGAAACTGAGACCAAGAGCTTCTAAGGGAATTGCCCCAAAGTTCATAGTTAGTAAATGAAATGAAACAGGGTTTTGTACTCACAGAACTAACCTTAGAGCCTGTGCAGGCACCTGGTCGGCAGTTAAGACATGTCTGTTTTACTTCTTACAGGTGTATGAGTAAACTGCTCAATTTAATCATAACTTAGATGCCAGGTAAGATGAAAAATGTTTTATATCACTAAGAATAAAGTCAGTTTAGGATTTACCAATTTTGCCTTAGAGATAATCAGTCTATTTGGCGTCAATATGTACAAATTATATATACATATATTTATACATATTTACATATATTTTATATTGTTCAAAGACAAAATTTACTTTATTGATAAACAATTGAAAGTACCAGCTACCTGCTATTGGGCATCAATTACAATTCTGCAAGGGCCTAGCACAGATTTACAGTCACAATTAATGGCATGTCAAATTGTTGGAAGAAAAGTATTGATGTTTAATAATAAAGTAATAAGATTCTCAGAAGGCCAGATAGTTTAACCATCTTTCAAAAATGTCATTTATCGAAACTAACATGCAAAATGCTCTCATATTTCAAAAAGAAATGTTGGAAGTATCAAGGTAAGTGTACTTATCTTTGTGGCTGTGTTTTGTGGTGTAAAGAAAAGAGAATAAAGCTGAATATTCAAATGTGTCATTCGAATCTTTGGCTACACATTAACAAATGTTCAGAAACCTTTGTTTTGGTATTATATGGTGATACTATAGTGTCATAGTAATAATTTTCAACTAGATTTGTGGTATCATTTGATAAAATTTTATTGTAGCAAACCAACTAACAAGATGGTCTGTGTCTCCTGGGATGTCATGCTTGTGTAATCCTTTCCCTCTGACCTTGGGCTGAATTTAAGTCACTTCATTTTAACCAATATAATCTGGGAAAGAGGACTGTCACTCCTGGGGTTAGGTTACAAACAACTGTGATTCAGTTTCTTTTTGCACACTCTCCCTTGTTTCTGGCTTTGATGAGGCAATCTGCCATGTTGAAAAAGTCCATGTGGTAAGGAACTGAGAGTGGGCCACTAACCAGTGACCAGTGAGGAGGAATTAAGCCCCTTCATCCAACAACCCTCAAGAAATTAAACTAACCCGTAGCCATGCATGTAAGTATGAAAGCAGATTAATCCTCAGTAGATCCTTCAGATGAGACTGCTGTGATGGACAGCACATTGAATATGATCTTGTGAAAGACTCTGAACTTGAAGTTAAACTATTCCTGACCCACAGAGACTGGGAGATAATAAGTATGTGTCATTTCTATTGTTTTATTTTGGTAAAATATACAAAATGTTTATAATTTTAACCATTTGTAAGTGTATGATTGAGTGGCATGATATAGATTCACGATGTTGTATAACCATTGTCACTAGTTAGATCCAAAATTTTTTCATCATGTTCCTAAGGAGTTTGTACCCATTAAACAATAACATCCCTTCCCCCTGGAACCTCTAGTAGTAATAGTCTATTGTCTGTCTATGAATTTGTTTATTCTAGGTATCTTATGTTAATAGAATCATACAATATTTGTATCCTTCTGTCTCTGCCTTATATCACAAAGCTCAATGATTGCAAGGTCTGTGTTGTAACATACATAAATTTCTTTTCTCTGGGTGAATAATCCAGTGAAGCATATGCACTCATGTGACAATGGACACAGGTTGTAGGTTGCTTCTGTCTTTTGGCGATTGTGAGTAATGCTGCTATGAATATTGGCATACAATTATCTGTTCAAGTCTGCACTTTAAATTCTTTTCGATATACACCTTAGGAGTGGAATTGTTGGGTCACATGGTATTTCTATGTTGAATCTTGTTAGGAACTGCTGAAATGTTTTCCAGAGTGATTGCACAATGTCGCATTCTCTACAACACTGCATGTGGGTTCCAGTTTCTCCATATTCTTACCAACACTTGCTGTTTTCTAAGATTTTTATTTTACTTTATTTTATTTTATTTTATTTTATTTATTTTACTTTATTTTATTTTTTAGCCAATCTAGTAAATGCAGAGCGATATCTTATAGTGTCTCATCAAAGTAAATGGCTTTACTTTGCATTTCTCCAGTAAAGTACTGATGTTGAATACCTTTCCATAGGTATATGGCTATTTGCATCTTTTCTTTGAAGGAATATCTCTTCAAGTTATTTTTCAAATTTTTATTTGGGTCATTTGTCTATTATTGTTGAGTTTTAAGTGTTCTTAATAAATTCTGGATATTAATCTCATATTTATTTTAAAAATATTTTCTCTCAGTCATTAAGTTGCCCTTTTGTTTTCTTTATATTACTTGCTGATATTTAAATGTTCTTAATTTAAACAACCTAATAATTTCTCCAATGTTTTCTTCTGAGGATTTTGTAGATTTAGGTTGTAAGTTTAGATTTTTGATTCATCCATTTTCAGTTAATTATTGTATACAGAACAGGTAAGCTCCAACTTTTTTTTTTTTGCAGGTAAATGTCCAGTTTTCCCAGCATTGTTGAAAAGACTGTTCCTCTCCAATGAATGATCTTGACACTCTTGTCAAAATCAGTTGATCATTATGTGACTGTATATTTCCAGGCTGTCTATTATACTCAGTTGGTTTATGTGTCTATTCTTATGCCAGTATCATACTTTTTTGAAGTACTGTAGTTTTGTTGTAAGTTTTGAATTTGTGAATTGTGAGTCTTCCAATGTCATTCCCTTTCAAAAATGTTTTAATCTTGTCAGGTTCCTTGCCATTACATATGTATTTGGGAACTGGACTTTTTTATTATTTTGTAAAAAAAGATGTAAAAATTTTTATAACAGTTATGTTAAATCTATGGATTACTGATACATTATGAAACATTTTATCCAGAATCTTTACTTGCATTTTTACAACCTTCAGAACTACTTTTTGAGTCATATAGTTTTGCTTTCTAGAATACAATATTTTCCTTTTTGTCTTAGTTTTTTGAAGCATAGTAGCATTTATAGTTTTCTATGGAAGTTAAACTCAAAGCCACAATTTGAATAATATTAAGGCAGGCAGTCCATTTACTTACAGTGGAGGTATATTCTTGTGAGCACCAAAAAAAACAATGCCTTATGAAAATTTTAAAATCATCAATAAAAAGGTAAGTTAAAAGGCCAATCAACATTTGTGAAGTCATAATCCAGGAATATTTATTAGATTATTTTTATCTTTTTCTCCTTTATAACTGACTCATTCTACTAACAAAAAGAATTTGGGAAAGTATACTGTTTTTCTCAATATTATATTGTTCAAAATAAACAATTAAAAGAATTCCCTGTAATTTGAGAATCTAGGTAAATTCTTAAAAATAAAGTAACCTGTTCATTCCTAAGGAATAATTTTTGGAAAAAAATAGCTTCTTATATTAGGGAATTTTTTTCTCATAAAGTAAATTAACTTTCCACAGAATATTAATGATAAATAACGTCCATAAAAGTTGATATAAAACATGTATTGTTATAATATATAATAATTACAGATGTTACTAGTGTATATTACTACAAATATGCAAATGTGAGAATGATTGGGATTGTTCTGAAAATAGAAAAAGGGTAACAAACTCAAACATTTGAATATATCAAGTCAATAGATTAAAAGAAGTAAAATGTAATTGAACTTTAAAATTTCTGGCGAAATTTTTTTCCTTCAGAGTATATGGAAACAAGAAAATTATTTTCTCAATCTTCTACTTGTTTTGTAATACAAAGCTATTTATAAGAAAAATATATCACTGCCTAGACTTAAGTGTGCATGTAATTGTGGAATATGATGCATAATATTTGATGATTATTATTCTTATAACTATAAATCTGATTTATGACATAGTATCCCAGTATTCTTCTGAAAATAGGTTAGTATATGACAATGGATTTTTTTTTAAAGCAAGGATATTTTCATGGTTCTGTAATTTGAATATTTTTAAAAGAACTGAAATATAGTTCATTGAATATATAGGGCCATTTTCCCCTGAAATTTAACAAAAAAAGCCTACTTTAAAAGTGTATGGCAGCTATGGCAGTAACTATATTTCTCTAAAATCCGCTCTTGGAAAATCTTAATAGGCAATTTAATAATGAGTTAATGAGCATTTAAATTGATTTTATAAAATATTTTAGTCAATATCTATTACAGTGTATAATGCATTTATCTTATTGGTATATAATTTTTATCAACTGATACAGTTGCCATAGAACAATATATTAAATCACACAAACAAGCACAAGCTTCATTTATCTTTCCCATTACTAAGTACTAAAAGTGTTTTCTCTCCTGACTTTTATGTCAGTCAATCAAAGATAAAGAAAAACTATTCCAAAACTTTCTCATCTCATAGGAAATCTAGTTTCTGTACTTGATTTCATTTTATTCCCTTACCTATGTCTTTATGTCCTTTAAAGTGTTATTGCTTTACAGATAAAAATAAACAGGAAAAAATTACAAAACAAAATATAAAGATAATACACCTACTGGCAACAAGATAAAATATTTCCTTCTCTGTCTCTCTAATAACTTCTTTATCTAGATTTTCACAGGTCAGCTTAAGATAAGGGAAAATACTGAATGGAGTAACAGTTGCCCCATAATTTGAAACTATGTGAATGATTAAAAGTTATAAAATTGTCTGTTTTCTGTTTTTTTATGTAAGACATATTAAAGTCACCACTCCAAAATAACAAGTAAAAAACGGAACAGACTAAAAAACAATGACTGCCATGGATGCTTAAGAGAAGGGAGATAAAGAGCAAACCACTGCTCCCAAGATTGGAGAGAGAGGTAAATACAGGGCGTCAATCTCGCTGCAGTGGTAATGTGTAAGCAGGAATTGTCACATAAATCAGTGGAGGGGTAAAAAATATATGAACTGTAATTGGTAAATTGTTAGAGGCTCAAGAGGACAACTCTTAAGAGTTAAAAACTTCAAGAGGACCAGTCAGAAGGATATCCTCACAAAATTGTGAGATACACCCCAAGGAACTAAACTAGGTTTCCACAGTAAATATTGGCAAAAAAGTCCCTGGTGCTTCCAACAGGGAAAAGAACAAAGGAACATGTTTAAAACTCATACACCAGAGTGCTGAATTCTCCTTAACCACAGCCTAACCTACAGGAGAATTGTCAGAAGCCACTTGACTGGAGGGAGGGAAACACCTAAATCCAGCCCAGTCTAGCCACTAAGGGGCATAGGGACAGAAGAAAACAAAATAAAACTGAGAACACCAGTGAAATTCATAGTTCAGTGATATAAGCTCACTGAAAGACTAAGAGCTCATTATATGACTATAGAATTCTACCCCTACCCAACGTTTCACCACCGCATTACTAAAGCCTCTTTACATCGATTCTTTTTACCCAGTACATCATGTCTAAGTATGAAGAAAAATTACAAAGCATACCAAAAGGCAAAGAAAAAAAGAAAAAGAGAGAGAGAGAGAAGAAGAAAAGGGAAAGCTCAGAACCAAACATATCAAAGAAGTTAAAATTATCAGATCAGGAATCGGAAATTTAAATAAGATTATTACACTAAAGACTTTAATGGAAAAAGTCGACAGCATACCAGTACAAATGGGTAATATAAGCAAAGAGATGGAAATTCTAAGAAAGAACTTAAAAGAAATGTGAGACATTAAAAAAATAACAGAAATAAAAGAATGTATTTGGTGGGCTTACTAGTAGACTGGACACAGGTGAGGAAAAAAACCTCTGAGCTCAATGATATAGGAATAGCATTCCCTAAAACCAAAAAATAATATGTGAAGAAAGGAAATCATATAAAATGCTCAGTTAAATCCACAAAAGTGAGAAAAGAAGTGGAAGATGAAATAGGAACAAAGAATATGGGCAAACCAAAGAATAGAATAATAAAAATGATAGACTATTGTAAATAAATAATAAATGTGATAGACCATATGGCAACTATATCAACAATTACTTTGAGTATCAAGGCCTAAATGCATTAATGAAAAGAAAGAAATGTTGGGGTGGAAGAAAAACAAACAAACCCAACCATATGTTCTTTATAAGAAAATAACTTTAAATGTAAAGACACATATAGATTCAAAGTAAGTGAAAGAAAAGAAGTATAATATACTAACATTAACTGAAAGAAAGCAGGAGTAATCATATTAATTTCAGACAAAGTGGACTTCAAAGTAAGGAAAATTATCATGGATAAAGAAGATTGTTACATAATGATAAAGTGCCAATTCTTCAACAAGATATAACAATCTTTAACATGTCAGTGCCTAACAACAAGGACTCCAAACTACCTGAGGCAAACACCAATAGAAATATAAGAAAAAAAGGTGAATTCATTAATATACTTCAAAACTTCAACGCCCTTCTTTAAAAAATAAACAGATCCAGCAGACAGAAAATCAGTAAAAATGCAGCGGAACTCAACAACATCATCAATCAATTGTGTATAATTGACATTTATAGGCTACTTTTTCCAACAAAAGCAAAGCTCACATTCTTCTCAGGCTAAAATAAAACATTTAACAAGACAGACTACATTCTGAGCCATAAAACCCATCTCAACGTATTTAAAATAATAGAATTCATATGTCTGCTATCAAGCCACCATGTAATGACACCAGAAATCAGTAACAGAAAGATAACTGGAAAATCCCAATTACATGGAAATTAAAAAATACACTTTTACGTAATGCATGGGTCAAAGAAGAGTGTTCCAGGAAAATTAAAAAGAATATTTTAAATATTCTAAATAAATAAATAGCCAAAATAAAAATGAAAACACAACTTGCCAAAGTTTGTGGAATGCAGCAAAAACAGTGTTTAGAGGAAAATTTATAGCATTGAATGCATATATTAGAAAAACAGATCTAAAATTAAGAATCATAGTTTTCACTGTATAAAACTATCAAAAGAGGAGCAAATAAAATCAACATAAGTAGAAAGAAAAAAAATGAGACGAGTAAAAATCAATAAAATTGAAGACAATAGAGAAAATCAACAAAACTAAAAGGTGGTTCTTGAAAAACTGATAAGCCAAATTATATAAGATAGAGAACAAAAATTACTAATATCAGAAATCAGAAATGAAAAAGCAGAAATCCCTACAGATTTCACAGATTTTAAAGGTTAGTTAAATAATATAATGAACAAGTGTATGCCAAATTTTATAACCTAGATCAAATGGATTTATTCCTTAAAAGATAAAATTTGCAAACTCTCACAAGGAGAAATAAACAATTTGAAGAGTTCCTTATCTGTCAAATAAATCAATAATTAATAACATTTCAAGGAAAGAAAAACAGGTCCAGATAGGTTCACTGGTAAATTCTATCAAATGTTTAATAAAGAATTGTACCAATTCTCTACAATCTCTTTCAGAAAATAGAAACAGAAGGGATATTTTCTAACTTATTTTATGAGGCCAGCATTACCTTAATACTAACACCAGATAAAGGTATTGCAAGAAAACTCCAGTTCAATATTTCTCATAAACATGAATGCAAAGTCCTCAACAAAATGTTAGTAAATCCAATTTAATGATATATAAAAAGAATCATACACCATGACTAAGTGGGATATATCCAAGTTATGAAAGGCTGGTTCAACAGTCAGAAATCAATTAATGTAATCCATCACATTGAAAGACTGAGAACGAAAAATCACGTGATTATATCAATGAACACAAAAAATATATTTGACAAAGCCCAACAGGCATTCATGCTAAAATGGGAATAGAGGGAAACTTCCTCAACCTGAGGAAGAATAGTTTCAAAAAAGGTACGGCTGACATCGTACTTAATGGTGAGAATCGTGAAGCTTTCCCGCTAAGACCACGTGCGTAGCAAGGAGAGTCCTTGTCACCACTCCTTTTCAACTTCATATTGGATTTTCTAGCTAATGAAATTAGAAAAAAAAGAAAATAAATTGTAGATTGATCAATAAAGAGGAAATAACAACTGTTTGTTGATGGACAACATGTTTGCCTACATAGAAAAATCCAAAAGTATCAGTAAAGACTCTGGAAAATAATAAACAGAATACAAGTTGATACACAAAAGTAAATCATTTTCTTATATACCAGCAACCAACCAGTAGAAATTGAAATTATAAACACAACACTATTTACATTTACATCCTCAAATGAAATACTTATACATAAATCTAACAAAATATGTAAAAGATTCTTTGAGGAAGCTACAAAACTCAAATGAATGACATTAAAGGACTATCCATGTTTATGGATAGGAAGACCCAATATTGATAGCTCTTCCCAACTTGATCTATAGATAAAACTTACCAGCAAGTTATTTTAAATGTATCAACAAACTGGCTCTGAAATTTATATGGAAAGGTAGAAGACCCAGAATAGGCAACACAATATTGAAGGAGAAAAATAAATAAAGACTGGTACTACCCAACTTCAAGATTAAAAGTAAATGTAATCAAGATGGTGGTATTGGCAAAGATTAGACAAATGGAATAGAATAGAGATCCAAGAAATAGACCAATGTAAATACAGCCAAACCATCTTTGAGAAAGGAGCAACAATAATAAAGTGGATCAAAAAAAATCTTTTCAACAAATGATGCTGGAATATCTGAACATCTGCACCCCCCAAAAAAACAAAACAATAAAATCAAGACAAAGACTTCACACCCTTCACAACAATTAGTTAAAAGTGAGATTGATATCTAAACGTAAAAAACAAAGCTAAGAAAATAGCATAGGAGAAAATATAGATGACCTTGGGTAGAACAATGACTTTTTAGATATAACAAAGTCACAACCCATGAAAGAAATAGTTGATAAGCTGGACTTCATTACAGTTAAAAATTCTGCTCTGTGAAAGAAAACATGAGAGATAGGTACAAAATTTATCAGAATGATCACTTCATAAGTTATATAAAACTCTAATTACTATGTGGTATACTCAAAACTAATATAATATTGTATGTCAACTGTAATTGAAAAAATTTAAAAAGGGAATGAGAGAATAAAAGCCAGATTTCAAGAAAATATTTGCAAGGTACATATGATACGCAAAGAACTCTCAAAACTCAACAAAAAGAAAACAAACAACCAGATTAAAAAACAGGTCAAAGACCTAAAGAGATGACTCACCAAAGAAGATACATATATGACAAATAAGCATATGAAAAGAAACTCCACATTATATGTTGTCAGGGTAATGCAAATTAAAACTAGATAGCACTATATGCCTATTAGAATGGACCAAGTCCAGAATACTGACACCACCAAATGACAGAATGTGGAGCAACAGAAACTTGCATTCATTGCTAGTGAAAATGCACAATGCTGCAGACACTTAAGAATATAGTTTGACACCCATAAATTGTATGACACCAATAGTAAATCCTAATGTCAATTATGGACTTTGGCTGATTAGGATGTGTCTTTGTAGTTTCATCAATTCTAACAAATGCACCATTTTGCTGGGGAATGTTCATATCGGAAAGGCTGTGCATGTGTGTGGGCAGTTCTACATGGGAAATCTCTACCTTCCCTCAATTTTTCTGTGAACCTTAAACTGATCTAAAAAAAGTCTTCATCCAAAAAAATCTTCATTTTTTAGATTTTATATCTACATAACAGAAGAACGGAAGAAAGGCATTCAAGAATAAGGTTCAAGAACATGAGATCCTTTGTAGTGTCTATTTAATGTTCAATTAATTATTTATTTCTAGGCATGTGAAATATAATAGTACTTTGAGTTTCCCAAGAAAAAGTGCATGTATTAATGAGTACAAGAGTAACTGTTTTTGACTGGGTTTAATTAGAGTGATTCTAGAATCTCATAAATATAATGCTAAATTTTACTTTCGGATGTAATTTATCATGTTGGTGATGTATCTGTTTTGATCTAATTTTTCATAAAATATTTAAATAATGTTTTAAAGTATTTTCTTCCAAATTCCCTTTTTGGTGGATTTTATTTTCCTCTTTCTTTTTCACACCCCATTGTCAAGGCCCATCATTTCCTACCTAACCATTTTCTTATCTGAATCTCCTTTTATTTACCTTCCTAGATCAGGATTTATCATCTCTTCACTGTTCTATTTTAATGGTTCTCTATATGGTAGATTATTAGTACCATGAAAATGAAGACCGTTCTCTTTTATATCCTAAATGTTGAGCACAATGCCTGAGTGCAGTGAGGAAGCTTTAAAAATATATCATAAATGAGTGAACAAACACATGAATATTAAAGATGAATTTTCTAATAAATTCTCCCCTTCTCTTCAGTAGATGCCCAATAAATAATCAGACTATTCAACTGCTTGCATTAGAGCACCTTTCTTTTGCTGAAAAAATATGTATTCATTCACCATTTTCTCAGAATGATTTTCATTTCTTCCATTTGTTTGAAAACTGATTGAGTTTTTAAATTATCTAGTAAATTACTTCCACGAGGCTTACTAAATTTTTCTCTTCATGCTAATAGTGGATCACAGATCTGTAAACTCTTCAAGAAATCAGAAGAAAAATAAAAAAAGTCTTGTGCAAAGAATTCAAAAAGTAGCATGATATTCAAACATTTAATTTAATGGTTACTATTGATGTTCAGAAAATTATCTTCTAAATATTGCAAAGATCCTGGAAAATTACAATTGCTTGCATAGTTCTAATTTTCTCTCCCATGTTGTTTTCACACTTGTCTATATGAAAGTCTTCCTTCTCTATTTTCTTTTCTGTGTGTTGCATTATTGTTGAATGCTGTGTGTGAGGAATTGATGGAATTCAAGTGCAATACTAAAGCAGTAAAGTGGAGTGGTTAGGAGCATGAGCTGTGGAGCCAGAACACTGGAGCTTACATTCTTACTGTGAAACTTCAGTACTTTTCTTAATCTTCACGAACCTCAGCATCCTTACCTGCATAATGTGAATATCATAGCACTTACTCTGTGATTCTGATGAGAGGGTTTAACAGGTGTCTGCTGAATTAATAATTTCCATACACTTTATTATTATTTGCTTTTCATTTTAAGCCTGGTTTAGTCTTCATATGTAGAATGAAATTAATAATTAAATAATTAATCAACAATATACAGTAAAATTAAAAGGGAAGGTTGCCCTTTCCAAATATATTTTAGCAGAAACCTTTTTTATGTATACAGCTTCCAAGTTATCACCTAAACATACACTATTCTTTATTAGCAACAACTTACCAGAATGTAACTTTCTAATTCTAGGATTCCTTTCTACTTTCTCTCAATCAACTTACATTAAAGAAAATCAGTATCAATATAAGTATTATTTAAAGTCTGAGTTTAATGTAAGTATATAATGTTAACATATACATTCCTGTATGTACATACAGAAAAAAGAAACTTCAAAGCATGGGTTTCTGGGGTTCCTTAAATAAATTTAGCAATTACTTCAATTACTTTTTTTTTTTTCATTATTGTGTAGCATCACATTGCATGACTTGTGCTTTAAAGCTTCATGATAATTCACCCTGGCTCACATTTTGTGACTGTATACTGGCAATGACAGGGTAAATAAAGCTTTAAAAACACTTTCATGCATTTGGTCTATTATGCACTGACCAGCAATCATATGTATGCTAATCATAGCAGTGCTAATAACTATGCTAAATTATAGTTATGCTAATTATAATTGGGTATTTATATACAAAGATAAAGAAAAGAAGAGCACACTGAAATACCAGGACCAAAATATTTCTTGCTTTTGATGTCAAAAATCTATTTGAAAGTAATCTACAAACAGAAAAACCTCAATAGGCAGCAACTCAATGTTTGCTTATATACTATTTGGCTGGAAGTAAGTTCCAGTGAGAAAATTCATGCATCTTGCTTCCTCCATGCATTATTGTTGCCATACAACCACATGGGGTTCTGCTACCCACCACCAATGAACTCTGCAAGCAGAGGTTTGGTGAAAAAGGAAAGGGGTTGTTTATCTAAAGGCTATACAATTTTGGAAGAATAATGGGATTCTGTTTCAAAGCTTATTTCCTTTGAAACACCCAAAGGCAAATAACCCCTTAAACTCTTGCCTGCTCAGTTCAAGGATATGCCTGGGATCCCTTCTCCCATTTAAAAATAACACCATTCTTTGGGAAATACAAGGCTGGTTCCAGGCACAGTTTGACTCCAGGCATCTTTTGGAGCCTGTGTGTGCGGGCAACCTTCGCTAAGCACGCCGCCTGTTTCCTCCAGCCACTGCCAGCTTCCTGCACTTGCAGAGGATTGTGGATTTGTCACACCACATGGTCTCTGGGCCCAAGCCCAGGAATGCTCTGACCCTTGACTGCTGACCCCTAATCCTGGCTCACAACGGGAAGGAAGAGCAAATTTCAACATGCTCTCCACTTTTAAAGGTGGGTCCAAAACACTATGTGCAACAGACACTTTCAGCTTGTCAGCCAATTTAGACTTATTTCCACCAGGCTCAACAGCTCACCTGGCATCTTTGCATAGGGCAGGGCATCACCATATTCACGCACAAGCTGCTTGGTTGCCAGGGCAATGTACACTGGCTATGGGCTAGCTTGTTTCCTCTTGTCGGAGCGTGTGGAATCAGGCACCAGCTCCAGTTTCAATCCTCTCCAGTTTCAATCCTGGGCTGTCTTTGGTGCTTCCCATCTCCCAGCGGTCCCTCCCTTCTCCAAGGAGGGCGGGTTCTTTCACTGGCTGCTGCTTCACTCTGCCATCTTTGGGTTTCCTGCAACCCTTCCCCCTTCTTTGGGGGAGTCAGCCTCTTGGCAGGATTGGGGTTTCCTCACCACCCAGTATTTATGGCCAGACCCTCCCCTCCATTACATTAGTCATTGTAAATCAACAAACATCTACCCTAATCCTCCAAATGTAGGTTCCAGGGCCCAGATGGATATAACAGACCAAAATTTAGATATTCATTTTCTCTAGTATTTGATGAAACTCAAGATGAATTGGATAATGGGTGATGGCTTTTTGTTTAAAGTGTGTATACCTTGTTATGCCATATTGTTATTTTTGGCCTCCATGGAAATCAACTTCTATGTTGTTCAAGACAAAATAAAATTTAAAATATTTTTGATAAATTAAAACAAGAGAATGTAATTTTTATGAATTTTTTTGAGTACCATTCTTCTCTTAGAGGCAGAGAATTGGATTTATATATTCTCCCTAAACATTGAGAAGCTGACTTTATTAACTATACAGTATATTTTTTATATAATATGTCCTAATAATGACACCACCATATTATTCACATGCAATTTTGTTCATAAATCACATACAGAATCCAGTGCGTATATTTTAATAATGTGTTATATTGTTAGCAAAATTTTTATGGAATTTTAATGAACAAGCTTAACTATCAAATTTACTTTTGATAAGAAGTCAAAAGAAAATCAATGAAATTACTGCAAGATAACAAAAATCCATACATAGAAAGTGTCAGATAAGAGCCTTTTTGGTTACAGTATTTTGTGCCAGTTTGGTAAGACAAACAGAGTCAAGAACTGATTACATAATGCCAATTCTATCTTGCTGGAGGAAGAGTGAAGTTGTCCATTCATTAAAACAATTCAATTACTTTTTGTCTGAAATCCAAAGAACTATTTAAATTAAGTATAGAAAATGGAGCATCATCTTGTAAGAATCCTAAAACTCTAATAATGTGCATGTTATCCAAAAAAATGAAAACCTGGCCCTCATAAATCATGTTGGCTATTGACTACCCAACAAAGGGTTATACCAAATTAAGATTAAAAGACGATGTTTCTAATTTATAGATGGAAAAACATAAAAATGTAAAAGGAGTTTTTTTCTTAATCCTCTTATTTTGCTTAATAACATTTATAGGAAAATTCTACTTATGTATTCCTATCAGGAAATATTTATTGAAAGCATACTTGTTACAATAAATATTTCTTGGTTTCATGTTTTAATTAAAAAACAACTTAAAGAATTATTTTAAGTACTCTTAAAAGAAGTGCCATTTATTTGCATTAATTGCTATCATTTCTATCTATATGGGCTGGTTTTATTTATTTATTAATTTACTTACTTATTTACTTTAAACATTTGGTATTGTTATTCTATAACAGATGTCCCAATTTTTCTCCTTTTGCCCTCCTCTACCCATCCGACCCCCTGCTCCCACAGTCAATGCCCGCAATTTTGCCCATGCTGTGGGTCATTCACACAAGTTCTTTGTTTAGTCCCTTCCCCTTCTTTCCACCATTAACCCCTCCCTCCACCCCTGTTCACTTTTAGTCTGTTCCATGTTTCCATGCCTTTAGTTCTATTTTGTTCTTTAGCTTATTTTGTTCATTGGATTTCCCTTGTAGGTGAGATCATATGATATTTGTCTTTCACCGACTGACTTATTTCACTTAGCACATTGCTCTCCAGTTCCACCCATGCTGTTGTGAAGGGTAGGAGCTCCTACTTTCTTTCTGCTGCATAGTATTCCACTGTGTAAATGTACCACAGTTTTTTGATCCACTCATTTACTGATGGGCACTTGAGCTGTTTCCAGCACTTGGTTAGTATAAATAGTACCACTATGAACTGAGGGGTGTATAAGTCCTTTTGAAATGGTGACTTGGGATTCTTAGAATATATTCCCAGCAGTGGAAAGGCTCGCTCAAAAGGCAGTTCCATTTTTAGTTTTTTGAGGGAGTTCCGTAATGTTTTCCACAGCGGCTGCATCAGTCTGCATTCCCACCAACAGTGCACTAGGGTCCCCTTTTCCCCACATCCTTTCCAGCACTTGTAGTTTGTTGATTTATTAATGATAACCATTCTGACTGGTATGAGGTGATATCTCACTGTGGTTTTAATTTTCATCTCTGATGGCTAGTGATGCTGAGCATCTTTTCTAAGTCTATATGCCATCCGTATGTCTTCCTTGGAGAAGCGTCTATTCAGACCCATTGCACACCTTTTAAAATAGATTCTCTTTCTGGTGTTGAGTTGTAGGAGTTCCCTATATATTTTGGAGAGAAAACCCCTGTCCAATATATCACTGGCAAATATGCTCTCCCACAGTCAGTTCCCTTTTCATTTCGATGATGGCTTCCTTGGCTGTTCAGAAGCTTTCCAGCCTGACATAGTCCCACCTGTTTACTTGTTTTCCCTATTTCCCTTGTCCTAGGAGACATTTCAGCAAAAATATTGCTACATGGGATATCTGAAATTGTCCTACCTATGTTTTTCTCTGTGACCTCTATGATATCATGACTATATTTAATAAGTCTTTATCCATTTTGAGTTCATTTTTGTGTATGGTATGTCAGTGGTCTAGTTTCACTTTTCTTAATGAACCTGGACTGGTCTTAGTAATAATAGAGGTAATATTAAAGCCATTTACATTTATTAGATATTTACCACTTGCCATGCTCTGAGCCAGGCACCCTACATTTGTATCATTTCATGTTTTCTTGTGAGAAAGGTAACATCTCCATTATCTACATGAAGGAACACAAGTATGTTTATAACAAAATTAGCATGTAGAAGCACTGCAATTTTAACACAGGCAGTTCTGGGATTTAATTATTTTGTTAAGTCAAGCAATTTTGCCACAGATTTACATTTAGTGCCATGCTTGAATTATAGTTCTGCCTCTGTGGCCTCCCATGGACTAATAAGAATGAGATGGCACTTCTTGCAAGACATTTTACAGGAAGTCAATAATACTGAAATGGAGTATTGACGTCTTCTTAATACCCACCCAGAAGAAAAAGCACTTCCCCAGGTATTTGTTAATACACAGATAAGGGCTGTCTTGGATGGTCTTCATTCGGTCTTATTTTTCAACAATAGCAAGGGTCTCCAGGTTGTCCTTTTAATCCTTCCCACTGCCAGTGTTTCAGTCCAAAACTTAATTCCTTATTTGAATTTTCCTTTAAATTTATGTCTCCAGTATCTCCCCACTTTGGTCCAATCTCACCTTGTTTATAGTTTCTAAATTATAAAATCCATCATGTCACTTTGTGACTTCAGTTTTTTACATGATACATCACTGCTTAACAGTTGAAAACTGATCTTAAGACTACTTTATTAGCTAAGCAAATGTTCAAATTTAAATGTCTTGTGGCTGGGCATATATTCTCTATTTCCACAGCTCTTAAATTCCCCAATATCTTTTGCTATTTAAATTCATGCATGTATACTATTTGCTGTACATTTTCAAGCAGTAGATTTTATGACTTTTTAATTAATGTAGATAAATTGAGTATCCTTAACTATTTATGGTCCAGGATGGGTATGGTCTCTGAAGTCATGCTACCTGGCTTTAAAACCTGTATTTAAATCATGGAAGACACGCTTACCATCTACCTATAATAATTTTGTGTGTCAACACAATGACCTTAGGCAAGTAACTGAATTTATTTTAAACTAATCTCTTATCAAACAAGTGGGATAATAATGTTACTACTACAATGTCACAATGTTATTGAGATTTTGCAGTCAAGAAGCTTAATGCAGTCTTTGGCCCATAGTAATTGTTCATTAGAAAGTAATTATAATTATTTATGTTTCTATTCTACCACTTTCAAAGTAGTAAAACTGATCACTACCCCTTTATAAATGCAAATATCTTGTGTTCTACCATCACCAGATCACTGTTTCTCACAAACAAGGTTATTTTTCTGCTTATGTTATTCTAGTATATTTACCTGAAATTGAATTTTTTGCCTTTTTTTCTTAAATTTCTCCCAATTCTCTAAGTCCCAGATCATCTCTTCTCTGTAGCTTTACCTGAGCCTTCTAGAGAGAATAATTTATCCTGTATTCTCATATTTTTGAACAATTATAAAGTCACCACATTCAAATATAATTATTTATAATAATAACTAAGATTTTTTAACAATACATGCCAAGTATTATGCCAAGTACTTTACATGCACCATTTCAATTTATGTTTCAAAGTAATCCTCAGTGACATCTATTTTTATTTTTATTGATCAGATTCATACATTTAATCCAATCAAATTTTATGGCATGTGACAGGAAGAAATAAATTACCAAGTACATACTCTTTGTAAGTGGCTGGCCTTGGATTTAACTTGAGATCAAATGACATCAGAATGCCTCTCTTAATCACTATCATATATAATAGTACGTACCACATTCATCCCTCAATCCGAGAGAAGAGACCATGTCTTCTTCATCATGTTTAAACCTCAACATCTAGACAAGTTTCTGGTCAGAGTAGGTACTCTAATAAGTGGTGTGAATCACTTGGTGAACTTGTCCTAAGAGGAGCAAAAGTACCTGAAAGGCACTAATTAAAGATTTAGCACACAGAGGTTTTTAGCATCCCTGGAAGAAACTTCCTGAAAGACCAGTGAGATAAGCAATTATCTAAGAGACAAAGGGCTCAGCTATGAGTAGTCTTTGTAACAGAAATAAATTGATGCCAAAAACACAATCATGAGGATATACTATGGTAATTTTTAGGACAAATAAAATCAGTTTGACTCATTAGAATGAATAGGCAATCAACTGCTAGAGCAGTTAGCTGTTATTGTAAATGAAACCATCACAAAATGCTGTATCTTAAACCAATGACCATTTGTTTCTTTCTTGTTTGTCTATAAATTAGCTGATCTGTGTTGGACTCTGCTAATCGTGGTCGGGCTAATTTGTGCAAATATGGAGATCACTTTGGCTAAGACATGCATAAAGGTACAAAGGTCTGCCTTCAAAAACATCACTGAACAGTAGAATATGACGACATGATGAGGCCTGTCCAGAAAGTACCCAGCCATGTACTGTGAAAAATAGAGACATTTATTGAAGAAGATACAAGAAAATATTGTACATAGGACAATGACACCTCAGTTCCCTTAAGAGCAGACACCTTGGGACCTCACGCAGTTCCAGTCACCAGTAGCTGCCCTGTCATATTTTCCTGAATCTCATTAACAGTCTGAAATCTCTAAATCTCCTCCCTCCCTTCCTTCCTTCCTTCCTTCCTTCCTTCCTTCCTTCCTTCCTTCCTTCTTTCCTTCCTTCCTTCCTTCTTTCCTTCCTCTCTTTCTCTCTTTCTTTCTTTTTTGTGCATAACTTTATAGACAGTAAGAACCTCAGAATGTGTTCTACGAGATGGCTATTTATTCTTGTGTCTCTCAATTGTTAATACATATTGTAAGTTGCCAGCATATAAACAATAAATAAAGGTAAACATTAAAAACAATAAATATTGATAAGCTGACACAAGAATGTCTTGTAAATATTTTCTTACTATTTTATCACAATCTTTCAATGATATGTAACCACATTTAACAAAAATGAAAACCCAGGAGCAAAATAAGTCCTACTATACAACCTCACAAAGATTTAGGAATTGGAGGTATCGATCTCTAATGGTAAGGGTGCAAGTGAGTGAAAAGAGACTTCCAGCTCTTCCTCCATGCAGCCGAAAACCCTCACTCACACACTGAAGCAGAAGGTGAAAAGTGTTGAAAATAAAATACCTAGCAGAAATGAATACTTGAAAACAAAGAAAGTTCTTCTTTGTTCTTTTCATTTCTTGATCTCTTCCTTTGTAGTTTGATGACTTTCTTTAGTGGTATACTTATGTTTTTTCTCTCTATCTTTTGTGTATTTACTACAGGTTTTTGATCCATGGTTAATATGAGGCTTACATTAAAACAACATATCTATAACAGTCTTTTTTTTTTTGCTTTAATCTTTACTGTATTCTTCCATTACCATTAGTCCCTTTATAACCTCTCCCGCAGCAGTCACCACACTGTTGTCCATATCCATGAGTCCTTTTTCCTTTTTGCTCCATCCCTCCAATCCCACACCTCCCTGTCCCCTAGCTGTCATGTGCTCTCCATGAGTCTCTCCCCATTTTCCTTATTCATTCAGCATGTTCGTTTGATTCCACATATGAATGAAATCCTATATTTTCCTTTCTCTGGCTGCCTTATTTCACCTAGCATAATGTTCTCTAGGTCCATCCATACTGTCACAAAGGGTAAAGCTTTCTTTTTTACCACTGAGAAGCATTCCATTGTGTAGATGTTCCATAGTTGTTTTATCCACTTACCTACTGATGGACATGAGCTGCTTCTATATATTGGTGATGGTAAATAACACTACTATGAACATAGAGGTGCTTATTTTCTTAAGAATTAGTGCTTTGGTTTCCCTTGGATATGTTCCCAGAAGTGGGATCACTGGTCAAAAGACATCCATTTTTAATTTTTTGAGGTATCTCCATATTGTTTTTCATAGTGGCTGCACCAGTCTGCCTTCCCACCAGTAATTCAAAAGGGTTCCTCTTTCTCCACATCCTTGCCAGCACTTGTTGTTTGTTGATTTATTGATGATAGCCATTCTTACAGGTGTGAGATGATATCTCATTGTGGTTTTAATTTGCATTTCTCTGATGGTTAGTGATGTTGAGCATCTTTTTGTGTCTATTGGCCTTCTCTAATCCTCTTTGGAGAAATGTCTATTCATATCCTTTGCCTATTTTTTTATTTGGGTTGCTTGGGTTTTTTTTTGCGGGGGGGGGGAGTTGAGTTTTTTAAGTTCTTTATGATTTTAGATATTAACACCTTATCAGATGTATCAGCAAACATATTCCCCCATTACGTGGACTGTCTTTTTATTTTATTGATGATTTCCTTTGCTGTGCAAAAACTTTTTAGTTTGTTATAGTCCATTTAGTTTATTTTCTTTTTGTTGTTGTTTCCTTTGCTAGCGGGACATATCTGATAAAATATTGTTATGAGTAATGTCCAAGATTTTGCTGCCTATGTTTTCTTATATGATTCTTACAGTTTTGGGTCTAACATTTAAGTCTTTGATCCATTTTGAACATATTCTTGTGTGTGGTGTAAGAATGTGGTCGTTTCATTTTTTTGCACACATCTGTACAATTTTCCTAAAACCATTTATTTAATAGACTATCTTTAGCCCATTTTACATGCCTGCTTCCCCTGTTGAATATTAATTGACTATAAAGGTGTGGTTTTATTTCTGAGTTCTCTATTCTCTTCCATTGATATGTGTCTGTTTTTATGCCAGTATCATGATATTTTGATTACTGTGGTCTTTATACTACAGTTTCATATTCAGTAGTGTGATTCTTCCAACTTTGTTCTTCTTTTTCAGGGTGGCTGTTATACATTTTTGAAGTATTTGTTGCAATCTGTGAAATACACCATTGGACTCTTGATAGGAATTGTGTTGAATCCATAGATTGCTTCGGGTAGGATGGACATTTTAATGATGTTAATTCTTCCTATCTAGGAACACAGTATGTGTTTCCACTTTTTGGTATATTCACCTATTTCTTTCTTCAGTCTCATAATTTTCCAAGTATAGGTCTTTTACATTGCATCCTTAGTTAGGTTTATTCCTAGGTATTTTATTATTTTTGAAGTGATTGTGAATGGCATTGTTTTCCTAATTTCCCTTCTTGTTAGTTGGTTATTGGCAAATAAAAATGCAGCTGATTTTTGGATATTAATTTTGTATCCTGCTACTTTGCTGAATTCCTTTATCAGTTCTAGTAGTTTCTTGGTAGAATCTTTGGGGTCCTCTATGCACATTATCAGACCATCTGCAAATAAGGACAGTTTTACTTCTTCCTTTCAATTTTGGATGGCTTTTATTTCCTCGTGTCTGCTTGCTGCTACTAGGATTTCCAATACTATGTTGAATAAGAGAGGTGAAAGCGGACATCCTTGTCTTGTGCCCAGTTCTAAGGTGAACACAGTTTTGCCCATTGACTATGATGCTGGCGGTGGGTTTATCATATATGGTCTTTATTTTGTTTGGGGGGTGTTCCCTCTATTACCACTTTTCAGAGAGTTTTTATCATAAATGGGTGCTAGATTTTATCTAATATATTTTCTGCATCTGTTGATATGATCATGTGGTTTGTATCCTTCATTCTGTTTATGTGGCAAATCACATTTATTCATTTGCAAATGTAACAACCTTGCTTTCCTGGAATAAATCCCACTTTATCATGTTGTGTGACCTTTTTGATGTATTTCTGTATTCAGCTTGCTAATATTTTTTCAGGATTTTAGTGTCTATGTTCACCAGGGGTAGTGGCCTACAATCTTCTTTGTTTGTAGTGTCCTTATCTGGCTTTGGAATTAGGATAATGTTGACCTCATAAAATGAATTTGGGAGCCTACCCTCCACTTGAATTTTTAAAAATTGTTTGAGGAGAGGTGTTAATTCTTCTTGGAATGTTTGGTAAAATTCACCTGTGAAACCATCCTGTCAGGAGCTTTTGTTTGTTGGGAGTTTTTGATTACTGCTTCAGTTTCATTAGGTGTAAGCTGTTAATTCAGATTCTCTGATTCTTTCTGATTTAGTTTTGGAAGATTGTATTCTTCTAGGAGTTTATCCATTTTGTCCAGATTGTCCAATTTGTTGGCATATAGTTCATAATATTTTCTTACAATCTTTTGTATTTCTTTGGTGTCAGTTGTTATTTGTCCTCTTTCATTTCTAATTTTATTTATTTGGGTCCTGTCTCTTTTTATCATGCTAGGCCTGGTTAAACTTTTGCCAATCTTCTTTATCTTTTCAAAGAACCAGATCTTGGATTCACTGATCTTTTGTATCATTTTTTTAGACTCTATTTCATTTATTTCTGCTCTGGTCTTTTTTATTTCCTTCTTCTATCTACTTTGAGCTTTGTTTATTGACCTTTTTCTAGGTCCTTTAAGTGTGCAGTTAGACTGTTTATTTAAACTTCTCCTAATTTTTTTTTTTTGAGATAGGCCTGTAATGCTATGAATTTCTCTCTTAGACATGATTTTCTGATGTCCCAGAGGTTTGGGACTGTTGTATCTTCATTTCCATTTGTTTCCAAGAATTTTTTGGTATCTCCCTTAACCACATTGTTGACCCATTCATTGTTTAATAACATGTTATTTAGTTTTATGTCTTTGTTTATTTTTCAGTGTCCATCTTGTGATTGATTTCTAGTTTAATAATATTGTGGTCAGAGAAGATGCTTGATATGATTTCAATCTTCTTAAACTATTGAGGCTTGTTTTGTGTCCCAATATGTGGTCCATCCTAGAAAACATTCCATGTTCAGTAGAAAAGTATATATATTCTGCTGCTTTGGGATGAAATGCTCAGACGATATCAATTAAATCCATTTGATTTATGTGTCACTTAAAGTTGCTATCTCCTTCATGATTTTCTGCCCAGAAGAATCTATCCATTGAAGTCAATGGGGTATTAAAATCCCCAACTATTACTGTATTTCTGTCACTCTCTTCATGTCCATCAAAAATTGCTTCACATATTTGGTTCTCCTAAGTTGGGTGTATAAATGTTTACTAGGGTTATAGCCTCTTGTTGGGTTGTTCCCTTTATTATTTCGTAGTGTCCTTCTTTGTCTCTTACTATAACCTTGGTTTAAGGTCTATTTTGTGGGATATAAATATTGATACCCCAGCTTTTTTCCTTTCCATTTGCATGAAATATCTTTTTCCATCCCTTTACTTTTAGTCTGTGTGTGTCTTTAGATCTGACATGGGTCTCTTGGAGGCAGCATACACATGGGCCCTGTTTTCTTATCCATTCAGCTACCCTATGTCTTTTGGTTGGAGATCTTAAGGCATCTACATTTCAGGTGATTGTTGTTAGATATGTATTTAGTGCCATTTTATTGTTAGAGCATTTTCCTCTTTTTTTCTTTTCTTCTTCTTCGCCTTCCTCTTCCTCCTCTCCTCCTCCTCCTCCTTCTTCCACTTCTTCTTCTTCATCGAACTCTTTCACATTTGCTGCAGTACTGGTGTGGTGTTAACAAACTCCTTTAGCTTTTTCTTGTCTGGGAAACTCATTATTTCTTCTACAAGTTTAAATGATAACCTTGCTAGGTAAAGTAGCCTTGGTTGTAAGTTCTTGTTTTCATCATCTTTAATATTTCATGCCACTCTCTTCTGGTCTTAAATGTTTCTGTTGAGAAATCAGATGCCAGTTTAATTGGTACTACCTTGTATATTACTACCTGTTTTCTCTTGCAATTTGTAGTATTCTTTCCTTGTCTTTAAGCTTTGTCATTTTAATTAATTATGATGTATCTCAGTGTAGTCTCTTTGGGTCCAACTTGCTTGGGACTCTCTGAACTTCCTGGACTTGTGCATCTTTTTCCTTCACCAGATTAGGGAAGTTTTTGGTCATTATTTCTTCAAGTAGGTTTTTGATCCTTTGCTTTGTCTCTTTTCCTTCTGGTATTCCCATGATGCAGATGTTCCTAGACTTCATGTTGTCTAAAATATTTCTTGAATTCTACTCATTTTTTGAAATTCTTTTTTCTTTTTCTGCTTACCCTGGATGTTCACAGATGGAAGTTATCTGTGTTTCTTTCTTGTCTTCCAAATCACTGATTCTATCCTCTGCTTCACCTAACCTACTATTTAATCCATCAACTGTATTAGTTATTTCAGATATTGTGTTCTTTATTTCTGACTAGTTCTTTTTTATGTTGTTTATATCTTTTTTCATGCTGTTGAGTATCCTTAAAATCATTATTCTAAACTCCCTGCCTGATAAATTGCTTGCTTCAATTTCACCTAGTTCTTCTGGAGAATTCTCTTTTCCTTTCCTTTTGGAGTCTGTTTCTTTCTGTTCCCATTTTGGTGGTTTCTTTGTATTTTCTGCCTTAGTTGTTAAATTGACCAATGATATAACCTCAAGCTGTAATTAGCAGCAGAGTAATTCCTATGGGTGGGATTATTGCTTCCTCTCAGGCTGATACTACTTGGACAGCAGTGTTCTGCCTGAGAAAGATGGTATCTGCAGTATGGGGAATGACTCAGTACATAGATCCTCAAGGTTGTTCCTTCTGTTCTCTCCCCAGAGTCACCAAGCCCAGTCTTTCCTCAGGTATCTCTAGTCTACTCTGCCCTCCCCCTGACAGAGCCCAGTCTACATGGTTGCAAACAAAATTTTGTGTGTTGGCCCTTTAAGAGGTTCTCTGCATATCCAGCTGTCTCTCCCTGACAGACAGAAACCTCACTGCTTTTCACAGATGGATGTTATCTCTGTTTCTTTCCAGTTCTGGGGCTGTAGGCTGGGGAGCCCAGCTTGGAGTTTAGACCCCGCACTTCTCAGGAGGAACCCTCCGGCCACTGGACTAACTCTCTGGATCTTCGGCTGTCACCTGTGCGAGCCCAACCAGCCCTCTTATGCCTCTACTACACTCCCTACCAGTACCGTTGTAGTGAAGTGGTTTATTCTGTCTTTCCTTGGTTTAAGGCTTCTCTCCAGCTGGTGTTCAGTTTGTTCTTCAGGATGATTTCTTTACCATTTAGTTGTAATTCCAGATTGGTTCTGGTAGGAGGTTAGTGTAGCTTCCCCTTACTCCTCTGCTATATTGGATCCCCTCTTTCCTTTCAAAGGTGATTTTAGTTTTGGGAAAATCCAGAAGTCACAGGGTACCAAATCTGGACTGAAAGGGGTTGAGTTACCTGGGAGATTTGATGTTTTGCCAAAAAAAATCTCTCCATGAAACATGATGCAAGAGCAAGCACATTGTTGTGATGAAGATGCCAATCACCAGTGGTTTTAAGCTGTGACCTGTCTAATCATCTGACTAGTTTCCATGGAGGAATGATCAAACTTAATGCAAAATCTGATGCAGATTCATTGCTCTAGTTGTCTAGCTATTTTGAATGCCATGGCCACATGGTACACATGCTCACTCAATTATGCCTATTGCCCCCACTGGCCAGTACAGTGATGTCATCACTGTTTACACTTGCACATTCTAGTCCACTCTCCTTGGCTACCAATTTACACTGATGTTACACAAAGCATTCTCATTATATTAATAATTGGTGGACTTTTTCTAGACAGACCTCATGTATACTATGTAAAGAATCAATTCAAATTCAACACACTGTGTGATATATGGTACAAAAGTATATATGATTCTATTGGAGTTAGAAGAAATGTTTTCTGTTGTCATGATTGGACATGATTTCATGGAAGTCAAGTTATTATGGGAGCTTAGAAAAAGGTTAGGTTTTTGACAAATGGGAGCTTTAGTACATGGAATGACAATGCTAATGTGCTTAGACTACAAAGTAAAGATGTATGTAGGTAATGGCAAACCATCCAAACTGAACAGAACAAAGACAGGTAATGGAGGGAGACAGCTCAGCTGGGAATACATTGGGGACCAGTTTATGCTGAGTTATTTTGGATGCATTATACATCCTTTATGTAGTCTCTTCTTCAGGTATTTTATATTTAATTATGAAGTCAAAAAAAAAAAGTTAAAGGCAGAAGCAATTACTCATTTGCTAGTAGAGAGACTGTTCATTAGCAGAATTATGCATAATACATGGATAGTAGCTTTGTACCAGATTTCAAAGTAACAATAAAACCTTGCCTCACATTTTTCTCAAAATTCTGGATAACAATTTTTAAACCATACAGAAGTATGGTTGCTAGGTACTAACATATAAGGGTTTTTTTTTCAGAGTTTGTCCCTATTAGAAAACATACATAATAATATTATTAAAAAAGCCATGTACTTTCTCCTGTTCAACTTTTCCTTACTGCCGCAAAGTGATTAATGTTGAGATGTCAGGGACAAGGACTTCTTTGCTGTTGGAGTGATTAAATGATACAGAGCCTGTTTTCACTAACGAAGGTGATAATTGCAGGATAGAGAGTGACAAAAGCATTAGTACATGTCCATGGAACTCTCTAGAAAAAAAACATGAGATGCAGGATGTTTAGAGACACTAACCTACTCTTCATTACTGCTCCATCAGATTTGTGAAATCAATCCCTTTCATCAATGATAATGACATATAACAGAGAATAAAAGTTGTCTGGGAGTTTTAGTGTAATCAATTTATTCCAGTCTTGCCTTACCCAACAACATGAAAATTATCCACTTGAGTTACCAATAAATTCAGCTAATATCTGAATATGAATATTTTTATTCCAAAAGTTTAGTAAGGAGGTAGGTTCCATGTTCATTTTATATTGTATTTCTACTTTAAGAAGTAGATTCAAATCTACTTCAACAAATGTTACTTGCTAAAAAAATACTTGTATATGATATAAATAACATATTACTTTTTTTTTACTATTTATAACTTAAAATTTGTTCTTCATTTAAAAAGAGGAATATTTTTAAATTTGTCCCTGGCTATGCATACATAACAATACAAAACAGAAACACTAACCTACTCTTGAAATTTTCTTCCAACACTTTTTCAATTTTACTTAAATAAAATAGATTCTTCTTATCCTATTCCACATATTGAAAAACCATTATAATATTTTTAAATATTTATGTTAGTTCAGCTGACAATATTTTGAGGCCCATAAGGTTTTTTGATAGTTGGATTATCAATGAACTTTGAATGATAATAAGAAATACTGAATGTCATCAGAAAAACAGCTTCACTGTTTATAGTATTTCTTCTCTTTCAGGGACCATGGCATAAGTATTACAACCTGTTTCATACACCAAAATTTTGTGATTATATTTTTATGGGCTTTCAACATCTTTAGAAATGTGTATGTTTCAAAATCTATAAATATCTGCATGAGCTTTTGACATTGCAGATTTGAATAAAGTAATTACTGATTTCATAGCATCGAAGATTGTTAAAATTATTATCTTTTTAAAATATTTTTATTGAATTTATTGGGTGGCATTGGTTGATAAAATTATATAGGTTTTAGTTGTATAGATCTATAACACTTCATCTGTATATTGTATTGTGTGTTCACCACCCAAAGTCTCCTTCCATCACCATTTATACCCCCATACCCTCTTCTACATCTCCCAACCCTTCTTTCCCTCCAATAATCACCATGCCACTGTCTGTGTCCATAAATTTTTTTTTGCTTAATCCCTTCATATTTTTTCAGCCATCCCTCCAACTCCCCAGTCCCCGGACAGCTGTCATTCTGTTCTCTTTTTCTACGAGTTGGTTTCTATTTTTTTTTTTTATTTTGTCCATTAGATTCCACATATAAGTGAAATCATATGATATGTGTCTTTCTCTGACTGGCTTATTTCATTTAACATAATACTGCCCAAGTCTATCCATGCTGTTGTAAAAGGTGAGAATGCCTTCCTATTTATATCTACATAGTATTTCATTGTGTAAATGTATTGTTGCTTTTTTTTATACTCTCATCTATTGATGAATACTTGGGCTTCTTCCAATCTTGGCTATTTTAAACAATGCTGCAATGAACATACTGGTGCATACATATATATACTTTGACATTAGTTTTTCAAGTTCCTTCAGATAAAGTGGAATCACTAGGTCATACGGCAGATCCATTTTTAATTTTTTGAGGTAACTCCATGCTGCTTTCTATAGTGGGTGCACAATCTGCATTCCCATCAATAGTACACAGGGATTCCCTTTCCTCCACATCCTTACCAAAAACTGTTGTTTGTAAGTTTATTGATAATAACCACTCTGACAGGTATGAGAGGATGTCTCATTGTGGTTTTAATTTGCATTTCTCTGATGATTAGTGATGTTGAACATCTTTCCACATGTCTATTGGCCACCTGTATGTGCTGTTTGGAGAAGTGTTTATTTCAGTCCTTTGCTCATTTTATTTATTTATTTATTTATTTATTTATTTATTTATTTAGGTTATTGATTGTTGATTTTAGAGAGAGAAGAAGGGAGACACAGAGATAGAAGATTTGTTATCCCACTTATTTACGCACTCATTGGTTGATTCTTGTATGTGCCCTGACCAGTGATCAAACCAGCATTCCTGGAATATTGGTATCATGCTCTGACCAACTAAGCTGCCTGGTCAGGGCCCTTTTGCCCATTCTTTTATTGGATTTCTTGTTGTTTTAGTGTTGACTTTTATAAGTTCTTTTTAAATTTTGGATATTAACTCCTTATCAGATGTATCATTGGTAAAATATTATCTTTTATTCCATGTTTATCACCTTTATGTAACAGAGTGCTATTCAGGCATTTCTTTGTGTATTTTACATTTTTATTTATATAACATTATCTAATCATGTGCCAGTGAATAATGAATTCTACAGCCTCATGATGTTTAACTAGAGTTTTATCAAGCAAATAAGTTCTGAAAATTATTTTTTAATAGTTAATACATTTTTGTTTATTGATATCAGTAAAAATTGTATTAATACACTTAACTCATCTGTGTTTGATTTAAAATTGTTTCTCTTTGGCAGGTAGATATCATATGTTTAAATTTTGATAACTTCATATGCTTGTCAAATAGCAGTGGCAATCTCTGAGTGTCTGTTGTGAATGTGTTGATTTCATATAACACAAATGATCCAGAACAATTCTTTTGCAAAAGAAAAATAACCTAGTAGTTTAAAGTTCAGAATCTAGAACTAGATTGTTTGGGGTTTGCCTCCTGGGCCTGCCACTTGCTAGCTGTGTGACCTAGGACAAGTTACTTACACTCTCTGTACCTCCATGTATTATCTATAAAAAATTATGCTGTGAGAATTAGATGGATATGTGTGTATGTATGTTGTGTGTCTGAGTGTCTTTATAAACAGAGACATATAAACTATCTAGCTTCTTAATCCATAGTTTCTATTATTATTATTCATGATTTTCTTTATTTCCTGCAATAAACCCTGAATCAAAGATCAATCAGAAGCACCACAAACCGCCACAAAGAACCCACATCAGAGTTTTGGGGAGAAATCTCTGAAAATATAAAAACTTAGATATAGTTATTATAAATTTTTTTGTTTTATCTAGATGTGGATTAATGATCATTGATAAAATAATTACCTTTGGGGCTTAGAGTCCAGGGTTAAGCACTAAGAGAACAGTGTATTAAGAGGCCTTTCAACCACAGCAATGTAAGAGCAACTCTTACTCAAACCTCAAAGGTATGCACTTTACCTTCTGAAACTTACATGAAGAGTAAAGGCTTAGTATATATTTTATTCATGACTAATACATTGTATTTCTTTTTGTTCAATAAGAATCACAAAATTTAAAAAAGTTATCAGTTATAATGGTTTTTACATTTCCAAAAAATACTGTCATTTCTTCTTTTTTTTTTTTTACAGGTTTGGATATTTCTTACATTGGAATATTAGTCATTATAAAAGTTATACACATGCTTTGAGTTATTCTACATAGTCCAACTGTTTACAATTATCAAGTATGTATAAGATTACAGTATCCTTCATGGCTTTACATATGTGTTATACTAGATACAAAATACAGAAAAATGAGACTGAAAGTAAAACTCAGATTATCTTTCATAGAATAGAAATAATCCAAAGTGTTTTGTTTTGTTTTTTTTCTTAATGAATGCTCTAAGACCTGACTGACTTCCATCAGTCTGCACTTCCGTTTTTGGGAAAATTCAGTCTCAACTCTCATTCCATGATTAAATTTTTGTCCCATCCTCAATGGTCCACTCTCTCAACCCAGCAACCAATGATCATTGGTACCAGTTTAATGACAACAGAAATTACTAATTTGGGGTGTGATGAAGAAGGAAATTTTATTCAGTGAAAACATTGATTATGAAACAGTAGGGGTGTGCAAAGGCCTCGGAACAAGGCTCCACTCCAATTAGTCAAAGCTGCACTCCACTCCAGTTGTTTGGCCCTGGTCGGATCTGCTCCACCTACTGTAGTCTGACCTGCTCTGCCCCGATGAGACATCTTCAGTGTTTCAGCTCCCGCTGGGGAAAAACAGTCTTCAGTGTTTTGTGGAAAGGGAAAGCATATTTACAGAGCCAGAGTCTATCCTCATGCAAATGAGGGCTCTAAATCTCAAAGTTTGATTGGTTCAAAAAGCATTGATCTGATTTGTCAGAATGGAGCCATTCTGAGTGATTGGTGAAGATGTTGATGGGGCTATAGCTACACAGCTATGATTGAATGAAGAAAGTCTCTGTCCTATTGGTTGAAATAGGACTCCAGGACCGCCTTTATAAGGCTGGCTCAGATGGCAGGAACCCAGTGTAGGAAAGCAGTTCAGTGTAAGAGGCAGACAGCTTGGTGCAGGCTTATTCCTGAAATGTGGTTCGGTGAGGGCTTCCTGTGTAGAAATGGTTGTTTGCCTCCATTTTTTAAATTTGAGCGCAGTTAGGCACCAAGCACCTTTCTTCGTAGGTATCACTTCAAAAGAGCTTCTTAGCAATGTGACAAAATGCAATATTTAAAAGTTTCTGCACTCTTAAAACACTGAATCACCGTCTTCGCATTCGGGTGCAGTCGGTGACCTTACAACCTACTTCACAAGAGAATGGAAAGCTAAAAAATAATTTTTATTTCAATTCCCCTAACAGAGCAATCTCTTCCTTTTTCTTCCTATTACATTTGATCTTCCCATATTCAAATTTCTTATATAAATACTATTTATTTGATTATTATTTAGTGTTAGACAGAAATAAAGTTTCTCTTTCCTGGAACATAGACATGTCTTCTAGATTGATTTATATTCATTGGAATTTAAGCCTGTTTAAAAATTAACCATATTTAAGCAAAACACAATTTCAATACCATAAAAAAATTAACACCCCCCAAATTACTACTTGATCCCATTATCCTTTCATCATTTAGCTTTTCTTGCATAATAAACAGCTTAGGAAATACACAGTGGCTCGGTAGCTCTTCTTGTCTGTGCTGGTTTCTCCATGCCTAGGTGGTCCAGGGTGACCTCACCCAAATGTCTAACAATCTGTAGCCTGATTGGTCCAATGGCTGGGCAGCTTGGTTGAGACGGCTCATATATGTTTTCTTATCTTCCAGTAGTTTTGCAGGACTCTTATGAACTATACATAACACTATCTTGCAAACTTAATTTCTGCCCTCTCCAAAAGATACTTGACAAGAAGTACTGTACCTTTTCATGATTATATCAGAGATCTGTAATGTGATATTGGTAGTTGCACAAATAAAATTTAAAACATTCATGTACAATTTTATAACAGAGAGTACTCTCAAGAAAGATATGACAAATCAAATGTCAAATTTCACAAAAATGTTAGACAAAGGGTGGAAAATTGAACCCAATATTGAGCCACGTTACAGCTATTACTGAGCAAGGCCTAGAAATATTTATGACTGATTAACATTTTACAACTTAACATAAATTGTTTGTGGTAGAAAATTTAATGCCAGTTATAGAATGCCTTAAGAAAGACTTTGCTTTAATTTCTGAGACAAATAAAACAACTATTAATATCTCAGAACTAGTATCCCCAAGTTCACATATAATGCCTAAATTATGCAGTCTGATCACAAGCATAATTTAGGAAATTCAGTTAAATGCAACTAATGCTTTGAAAGGTACAGGCAAATTAATTTTTCTCAAATATATTGGCTAAAGTTTAGCGACCCAGAAAGAATAGTTTATCTGCTTTAAAAAATTAACTTAAAAATCTTTGAGTCTTATATATATACAGACAAGTATAATATTTCTATTATAATAGAAAGCAGTACCAAGGGAAAATAGAATTTCTACAACATGTATCTGTTCTCTCTGAAGTCATTTAAAAAATATTTTCAAATACAGTTGAATATAATATTACATTAGTTTCAGGTGTACAACGTAGCAGCTAGACAATTATATAACTTACAAAGTAATCACTTCGATAAGTCTAGCACCCATCTGACACAGTGCATAGTTATTTTAATATTGTTGACTATATTTGCTACATCCCATCCCTGTGAATCTTTTTACAACTGGCAATTTGTATATCTTAATCCCTCCCCCTTTTTTACCTACCCTCCAAAATTGCCAGATCTAGAAACAATCAAAATAGTTTTTTGTATGTGAATTTATTTCTGGGTATTTTGTTCATTTATTTTGTTTTTTAGATTACATTTAAGTAAAATCATATGATATTTGGTCTCTCTCTCACTTATTTCACTTAGCATAATACACTCTAGGTCCATCTATGTGTTGCAAATGGCAAGATTTTATTCTTTTTAATGGCTGAGTCATATTTCTTAGTATTTCTGTTGTGACTTTGTCCTGAAGACTCAGGTCCCTACTGAGTTCCTTTGGTGGCCTTGCCTCTTAACAAATCCATTCTCATAATTTGAATCTATCCTTACCTATTCTTGTCTGAATCCCCCATTTCCTCTTCACTCAATGTTAAATTGGGAAACAGATTTATAGCTGCATTTAGATCAATGATGGAATTGTCAAATAGAAGCTAACATTTTGTAGTAGAAAAAAGGCCAAGAAATTTGAGTTGTCCAAGATCTCAGAGTTAAGACTAAAGCAAGATTTATGGATAAGTGGCCATTCTCCTCAATTACACAAAAACTCTGCTAAAGTCCAAATAAAGCAACCAAAATGTGCTTCTCTTATGTGACTTTGAGCTATTTTACAAATGTCCTCAGGAGTCTAACATATTTGAAGCAAAAATTGTTATTCATATCATACTTCATTATGTTCTGCTTACTTCAACTACACAAAATAGCAGTTGTAGCCACATGAGATAAGTTCATATTTTTAATTTTGATTTTTAATAGTTTTTAAAATTTTTTATTGTATTTTTTTCATTACCGTTTAGTCCACTTATACCCTCTCTGCCCACAATTACCACACTGTTGTACATGACATTTTATTGATTTTTTTTCCATTACCATTTATCTCCCATATATCCTCTTCCACCTACAACCACCCCATCCTTCCCACAATCATCACAGTTTTCCCTGTCCATGAGTCCATTTTCTCTCTCTCTCTCTTTTTTTTTTTTTTTTGGCTTGATCTCCAACTCCCAGCCCAGCCACCCAGAGTTGTCAGCCTGCTATATATGAGTCTGCTTGTTACTTCAGTTTGTTCATTAGATTCCACATCTGAGGTAAATCATATGGTATTTGTCTTTCTCTGACATAATTTTTTGAGGTAAATCCATATTGCTTTCCACAGTGGCTGCACCAGTCTGCATTCCTACCAACAGAGCAGAAGGATTTGCCTTTATCTACATCTTCAACAGCACTTGTTATTTGTTGATTTATTAATGATAGCCATTCTTACAGTTGTGATGTAGTACCTCATTGTAGTTTTAATTTTCATTTCTCTGATGATTAGTGACATTGAGCATCTCTCATATGCCTACAGATAGTATGATTCCTCCAACTTTGTTCTTCTTTTTCAAGATTGGTATTGCTATTCAGAGTTTTACATGGTTCTGTAAAAATTTTTGGAATATTTTTTCTAGTTCTGAAATACATCATTGGGATCTTGATAGGAATTATGTTGAATCTATAGCTTGCTTTGGGTAGTATGGGCATTTTAATGATATTAATTATTCCTATCCATGAACATGATAAATGCTTCTAATTATTTGTATCTTTTTCTATTTCTTTCTTCAGAAAAGAATAATTAATTTTCTGTGTACGTGTCTTTTATTTTCCTGTTTAAGTTTATTCCTAGGTATTTTATTCTTTTTGAAGCAATTGTGAATGGGATAGATTTCTTAATTTCACTTTTCATAGTGCATAAATGGCATGTAAAATGCAACTGATTTCTGGGTATTAATTTTATATTCTTCTACTTTCCTGAATTTGTTAGTTCTAGTTGTTTCTGGTAGATTCTTTGGTGTTCTCTATTTACAGTATCATGTCATATGAAAACAGAAACAGTTTTACTTCTTCCTTTCTAATTGGAATGCCTTTTATTTCTTCTTGTATGATTTCTGTGCTAAGA
The DNA here is from genome assembly GCA_004026545.1 of Mormoops blainvillei. Taxonomy (NCBI): domain Eukaryota; kingdom Metazoa; phylum Chordata; class Mammalia; order Chiroptera; family Mormoopidae; genus Mormoops; species Mormoops blainvillei. The sequence continues at coordinate 57,601 of PVJD01002619.1, read as the reverse complement.
TTTCTAGTACTATGTTGAATAAGAGAGGTGAAAGCACACTCACCTATCTTGTTCCCCATTAGAAGGGGAACAATTGTTTTTGCCCAGCATGATGTTGGCAGTGGGTTTGTCATTATGGCCTTTATTAGATTGAGATACATTCCCTTTACTCACAGTTTTCTGAGGGTTTTTATAATAAACTGGTGCTGGATTATAGCAAATGCTATGTCTACATCTATTGATGTGATCGTGTAGTTTTTAATCCTTCATTTTGTTTATGTGGTGAATCACACTTATGGATTTGCAAATGTTGTACAAATCTTGCATTCCAGGAATAAATCCCACTTGATTATGGTGTATGATCTTTTTGATGTGTTGCTGTATTGGTTTACTAGTGTTTTGTTTAAGATTTTAGTATCTACTATTCATCAGGGATATTGGTCTATGATTTTCTTTCTTTAGTGTCTCCATCTGGTGTTAGAATAGGACAATGCTGGCCTCATAAAATGAGCTTGGGGACTTCTCCTCCTCTGGAATTTTTTGGAATACTTTGAGAAGGAGAGGTGTTAGTTCTTCTTGGAGTGTTGGTGAAAATCACCTACAAAACCATCCTGTCAAGGGCATTTGTTTGTTGGGAGTTTTTTAATTACTGCTTCACTAATGGTAATCTGTCTATTCAGATTATCTGATTCTTCTTCATTTAGTTTTAGGAGATTGTATATTTCTAGTAATTTATCCATTTTATTCAGGTTGTACAATTTGTTTGTATATAGTTATTCATAATGTTTTCTTGTACTCTTTTGTATTTCTATTGTGTCAGTTGTTACTTCTCTTTCAAATCTGATTTTATTTATTTTGGTCCTCTTTTTTTTTCTTGATAAGCCTGGTTTAAGGTTTGCCAATCTTTTTTTCTCTTTTCAAAGAAATAGCTCTTTGATTCATTAATCTTCTGTATTGTTTTTTAGATTCTATTTGGTTTATTTCCACTGTGATCTTTATTATTCCCTTCCTTGTATTCACTTTGTGCTTTGTTTGTTTTTCTTTTTTAAGTTCCTTTAAGTATAAAGTTAGATTGTTTATTTGAGCTTTTTCTTATCTCTATAGATAGACCTGTAATGCTATGAATTTTCCTCTTACAATTGCTTTCCCAGTTTCCTACAGATTTTGGGTTGCTGTGTTCTCATTTTAATTTGTTTCAAGGTATGTTTTGATTTCTTCATTGATCTCATTATTAACTCACTCACTGTTTAGTATATGTTATTCAGCCTTTATGTGTTTTAGAGTATTTTTTAAATTTATTATTATAATTGATTTTTAGTTGCATTTTATTGAAGTCAGAGAATATACTTGATATGATTTCAATCTTAAATTTACTGAGATCTATTTTGTGTCCTAACATGTGGTCTATCATAGAAAACATTCTGTGTGCATTTGAAAACAATATACATTCTGCTGCTTTGGGGTGAAATGCTCTGAAGAGATCAGTTAAATCCATTTGATGTAGTGTGCCATTTAAGGCATTCATCTCCTCATTGATTTTCTGTCTGGAAGATCTAACCATTGAAGTCAATGAGGCATTAAAATCCCCAAATATGGCTGTACTTCTGTCACTCTCTCCCTTTGTGTTCATTAAGATTTACTTTATATATTTAGATGCTTTTATGTTGGATGCATAAACATTTACTATGTTTATATCTTATTGTTGGAGTGTTCTCTTTATCATTATGTAGTGTTCTTCCTTGTTTCTTATAATAGCCTTGGTTTTAAAGTCTACTTTGTCAGATATAAGTACTGCTACCCCATCTTTTTTCCTTCACATTTATATGAAACACCTCTTCTCATCCCTTTACTTTCAGTCTGTGTGTATCTTTTGTTCTGATGTGAGCCTCTAGAAGACAGCATGTATATGGGTTTTGTTTTCTTATCCATTCAGGTACCCTGATTAGAGCATTTAAGCCATTTACATTTAAAGTAATTATTGATAGATCCATATGTACATCATTTTATTTTTTAATGATTTTCCTGTGTTTTTTCTTTCTTTTTTTTCCCTCATCTTCTTAAAGGAAGCCCTTGAACATTTGTTGCAAAACTAGTTTGGTGGTAACAAACTCCTTAAACTTTTTGGCTGACTATCTCTTTATTTCTCCTTTAATTTTAAATGTTAGATTCACTGAGTAAAGTAGCCTTGGTTGTAGGTCCTTTATTTTCATCACTGAATATTTTGTGCCAGTTCCTCTGAACCAAAAAGGCTTTTCTTATAAAACTGATGACAGTCTACTGGTGCTCCCTTGTAGGTAACTACTACTTTTCTCTTATGGATTTTAAGTTTCTTTCCTTGTCTTTAAGCTTTGCCCGTTTACTTACAATGTGTCTTGGTATTTGCCTCTTTGGGCCCATTTTCTTTTTTTGAGACTCTGCACTTCCTGGACTTGTATGTTGTTTTCATCCACTAGATTAGGAGAGTTTCCTGTCAATATTTCTTCAAATACATTCTCAATTCCTTGCCATCTCTCTTCTCCTGGTACTTCTATGATGTGGATTTATTATACTTCATATTATATCAAAGTTCCCTTAAATTTTCATTTTTTTAATTCATTTTTATTTTTTGCTGCTCTGGTTGGGTAATTTTTTCTACCTTGTCTTCTCAATTGGTAATTCGATCCTCTGCTTCATCTAACCTACCCTACTGTTTATTCCTTCCAGTGTATAATTTATTTCAGATATTTCATTTTTAAACTTCTTACTGGTTCTTTTTGATTTCTATGTCTTTTTTCATGCTCTTGAGCATCTTTATAATCATTACTTTGAACTCTGTATCTGATAAATGTCTCACTTCCATTTCATTCAGTTCTTCTTCTGGAGGATTATCTTGTTCTTTCATTTGGGACCTGTTTCTTTGTTTTCCCATTTTGACTGCATCTTTGTGTTTGTTTCTATGTGTTAGGTAGATCTGCAAAGATTCTGATAGAGGCCTGTGTCAGATGCTTCCCGTGACTGGTTCTGTGCAACGTGTTTGGAGCTATCAGCAATCCTCAACTCGCGGCTCTTTCTGCTGGACTAGGGTGCATGTTGAAAGAACCAAGCTGTGTACCAAGGCTAGCTTTTACCATTCTAGGGAAAGATAAGCTAAAGTCTCAAAGCATCTAGAGATCTGCTTCTGCCTATAGGTTCTCTGTGAAGCTTAATCACCCAGTGTACCTCTGGCTGTACTCCTCAGCAGGGCTTAAGCTCTGTAGAGTAAGGTAACAGGGATTCCTGTGGGTGGAGCTATTGCTTCCCCAAGATTGATATTTTCTGGAGGGGAGGCCTTTGCCTGAAAAAGATTGCTTCTGCAGTATAAGTAATGACTGAGCACAGGGATCCTGGTGGTTGACCCTTCAGACCTCTCACCAGGGGCACCGGTCTCTCCTCATGTGGCTCTAGTCCACACTGCCCTCCATCCACTGGAGTCCAGGATAAGTGACTGCAAACAAATGTTGTGTGTTGGCCCTTTAAGAGGGTGTCTGAATCTCCAGCCATCTCTCCCTGGTGATCAGACACCACACCGCTTTTCACAGCCAGATGTTGTGTTCATCCCTTTCCCAGCTCTGGTGCTCTAGGTTGGGGTCCAGGCCTGGGATTTAGACTCCATACTTCTCAAGGGAATCCCCTTGACCTGCCCATCCACTGAAATATCTCTCTGGAATTTTAGCAGCTGCACTTGTAAGCTGTGAGGGCCCTGGAGTGTGGGGCTCCTTGAAGGTCTGTCCAGGGCAGGAGGCTTGGAATTATATGTACCCTTGAAGGTCAGTCCGGGCAGGCAGCCTAGAACTGTGAGTCATCATCACATGCCTGTGAGCAGGCAGCCTGGGTCTATGTCATTGTACACATGTGCTGTAGTCCCCAATGACCTAAGTTTTGGCCTGATCCCACTATTGTCTAAAATCGTTTAAAAACCCCTGTAACCAGTGAAGGTGTGTGTGTGGGCCAGCAGTGCCAGAAGTGCCAGCAATGCCAGCCACGCCAGCAATAGCTTGCTGCTGCTGCTTGAAGTTTGAAGTGCAGCTCCTATGTCGACTCCTCTTTCTTCTGTTTGGGGTCTTACCACCAAAACCCACCTTAGATGAAGAGCTGGGCTCCAACAGAAGCCCAGCCAACCCTCTTGCATCTCTGCACTTCCTGCTAGTCAATACAATGGTGTGGCTTCTTCTCTAAGTCCTTGGTTATAAAACTCCTCTCCAGCTAGGCTGCAGTTGGCTATTCAGAATGATTTTTCTGTAACTTAGTTGCAGTCCCAGTGTGGTTCTGGAGGAGGTTAGTGTACCTTCCACCTACTCAGTCACCACCTTGGATCCAAAATAACAATTTTTAAATACAGAAAGTAATGTAGATTTGGCTGCGAATAAAATCCATTATACTGAAATGCAGTAATCAAAACATAAAAATTTGATGGTAATATGTGCTCTTATGTGAATTAAAAAGGAAATATATTTAAAATATTGGCAAATTGTGAAGACTTGGTTATTTTGAATTAGAATGTTATACTGTGGAGTAGCCTTTGACTTACCCCTTTTCACATATTTATTAAACAACAATTGAAGTTAAGGAGTGCTAGAAAGCAACATAAGAAGATGTGAGTTTATTTAACATTTGGTGACTAAATAATGACAAGGCATAGAATTTCTCATTGTTGGCTAGCTATGTCAAATGAGCCCCTATAAACAAGAAGACTGTGATCACATATGTAATTTTAAAGTAGAAATGAGAGTAAATGTTATTTTGAGATAGCTACAACAAATGCAATGTGATATGAGTGTTTTGAGGATTTATCATAGTAGTAAGTTCATAAGATTGCTATTATTATTGGAGTTTGTTACCAACATTCATATGAAAGGAAATGCTAAACTGCAGTTAGAATTTATTTTAAAAAATAACAGCGTAATTTGTTTTCTGTTTCACATTTGGGCTCTTCCTGAATTCTGGTCTAATTCTAGATGCAAGATGCAGAATAATATAATCTGGAAATATCATCTACAAGAGTAGGGACTGCACATTAAGAAAATATTTTAAAAATAGAAGGTTAACAGAACTGTGAAATTGGATGCTTTTAATAATTCAAGTAATGATGCAGGCTTCCAAGGATGGATAACACCAAAGTGTCATTGCTATGCTACATTTTGTTAAATTGAGGCAGTAGAAAATTAAAAGATGATGATTTAGAATCATAACTGTATATTAAAATTTTAAAGAACATGATAACATGTTTTGAATCTAGTTGGACCTTTATAAATTTGTTTCTTCTACTTACCTGTACATGTGTCATTCTTCACCTCCTTTCTCTGTTCAATTCATAATTCCTCTTCTCTGTTTTCAAATAATTTCAGAACAATGTTGACTGTCACACTTTTGCCATCATTTCAACTAACTGCAATCACAACAGCATAGATGTTTCATTACCACACTCTTACTCTCTTTGCCCTAATCTGATATAGGAACCTATTACTTCCCACCTACACTAATGAAATTATCTCTTGATTTATTGTCCTACTCTAGTTAGACACTTAAGTAATTAGAATTATTCTAATATCTCCCCATTTCAATCCAACCTACATAACCTTCAAGGTTATCTTATTTACTATAACCTAACAAAAGCTAAACCCTCCCAATCCTCAAGCCAAATTCCTCCATTATACATCCCTAATTTATTGCCCTTAATCTCCTGAAGTGCCATGTAATCCCCAAATTGGTGTTTTCTCTATTTTAATGATGTTCTAATCTTTCTCCAGTTAAAAATCTTTCAGTATATTGATTCCACTGGTTCAAAACAGTTCACCTATAATCTCTTAAAAAATGACCAGATGATCCAAGTGTCTTTGAGTTTTTTCACATATATGTGGTAGTCTAAAAAAATACTTAATTTAATTACATTTCAATTATTTGACCAAACTTAAATTTCACTTAAAACATTGCCTAATAATCAATTTGACAAATGACTAATTTTCCTAATAATGCTATCTTTTAAAGGTTTGAGATTTTAAAAAAATTCCTCATTAGAAGTCTTTAAAAAACAAGTAAAATTTAAGTAATTAAAATTTTGACTATATTATCATATAAATTATACACACATAGTTTGTGTGATTCAAGGAAATAATAATAGAAAAATGTAATTCTCATCCAAAAATACAATAATTTTCTCATTCTTATGATAGCTAATAATTTGCTTAATATTTTAAAAATTTAACTTATCTCCAAGACGGTTTGCACAAAAGGCCCCAAAGATTCCCTGAACAGGTATTAAAACATTGAAAGGTGATTGAATACAGGTGAAATGTCATTAGGTATCCTAGTCAAACATTTATCAAGGTAAATAATGGTTGAAAACATTGGTATCAGGTGACCTTTTTCCATCAGCTGGCTTTGGGCAATTGTACCACAACTAATTTATGGTCTATGATACATTTGTTTTCTCTCTGAATATTTAAATCTCATTTCAACTTCTGGCCAGGTGCATCTCCTCTTTGCTGTGGTCCTTGATTTCACCAGACTTAAGTAACGACTTTTCCTTTCTTGATAGTCAATTTCACTTTAGACATTGGGTTGGCCAAAATGTCCATATGATTTTTTCCATAAAATATAAGACACGTTTTTCATTTTCACCAATAACGGTATTGATTTGGATATTTTGAGTATGTTGGTTATCTTCCATGTGGCATAACATTGATTATTCTTAATTAATGTCTGGATTTGTTTGCTCTCAACTTCAACTGGTCTACCCGATGGTGGAGCATCATCCAAAGAGAAATCTCTAGCGTGAAACTTTTTGAACCACTTTGACATGTTTGATCAGTCACAGCATCTTCATACACTGTACATATCTTTTTGTGTGTGTGTTTCAGTTGTGTTTTTACCTTTCTTAAAATAATAAAGTATAATATGCTGAAAATGTTGCTTATTTTCTTCTATCTTAAATATTAAAATGGCTACACAAAAATTCACCAGTTTTGGTAAGATTATTGTTTTTTAATTCATGCTGCTATGACAGTTGTCAAAATACAATCTAACAAAATTGTTTCTAATGAAGTTAAAGATAACTAAGTGCTACTAGAGCCATTTTACAGGGGAAAAAAAAGGAAAATTTTGGCCAACCCAATACATGAGATACATAAGGCTGTCAGATAAATCACATTAAATGAGTGAGATATCAACTAGTATATGAGCATGCAAATGTCTCTTGATTTGTGAATCAAAACATTTTAATCTTTTATACTGTGTCTAATTTGAATCAAACTATGACACAATTGCAAATTATCTACCACATTGTTAGAAAGAGGAAGGGAATGATGACACTCTGAATTTCATTCGATGATGTCACCTGGATCTTTTATTTTAATCCTATCATATACCTGTTACATACAATGTAAAATATAATTGCAAAGCAAAGATTGCAGCAGCACTCGTGATTATTGCCATAGGCCAGTTTACCCATTTACCATGCACCAAAAACTCAACTGTATCATTTAAACAAATCTTTCTGCTAGTTCTTTGTATTTGTTTAATGGCTTGCATTCATTTGTGAACTTTTAAGTTTTGTGGTAGGTATAATTCTAAGACTTTAAATATTCCACTGGCCTTTAAATAAAGGTTAATATTTAGGCCCTGGCTGGTGTGGCTCAGTGGATAGAGTGCCAGCTTGAGAACCTAAAGATTGCCAGTTCGGTTCCCAGTCAGGGAACGTGCCTGAGCTGCTGGCCATGACCTCGACTGGGGGGGCGTGTGAGAGGCAGCCGATCAATGTTTGTCTAGCACATTGATGTTTCTCTCCCTCTCCTTCTCACTCCCTTCTCCCCTCTCTAAAAATAAATAAATAAAATCTTTTAAAAAATTAATGGTTAGTAAAGAAATGCTTTAGCTAAAAATGACTAAAAAGGGGGAAGATTTTTCTATTGCTAAATATGGTTCAAATAAAGGTAACTGAGGAAAGGACTGTGGCTAATAGACTGATTGATTTAAATTTCACCATAACTGGAGCAACCACTAAACTTTCTGGATCTCTCTTTAAAATGAGGGTGTCAGCTCAAAAACCTTTAAATTTCTTGTTAAATTTAACATTATTCCAGGACCATCATGAGACAGAAGTTATATGTGTGGCTATATCTGACAAAATTTATGAGACTCAAATAAAAGAAATAATTTTATTCAAGGTTTTATAAAAATTTCTTTTCTACCCTTTCTTCATTGAGTGCCTCTCTGTCATTGGCCTAAGTGACCCTAATAAAAACACCTTTAATGTGTTAGTAGGTTTTTGTATGACTTTTAAGTCATACAAAAGATCATTGCTTTTTGATCAAATAATTTTAATTGTTTATTTTCTTAGTGTACCAAATTAAAAAAAATATGTATGTACTTACATATAGATACATATGTGTTTATATACACACATGTGTGTATATATACTTTTGTAAATATATGTATATATTTACATATATCTATACATATTTGTTTTGAAAATGTTAAATAAAGTAATATTTCTTATTAGTTGATCCCCTCTCCTTCACTGAACAGTCATTGAACTTTGGCATCTGTAACTTGGTAATAACTGCAAGTCTCAGTTAGGTACATTGCTTCCAGTAGAGATTCTTGGCAAATCAGTCAGCAATACACATTTACTAAGATCTCAACTAAAACAATAGTCAGCACTTAACGAACTGATATCACATTTTATGCCTTTCCAGAAATCACTTGATGTTTCTTTCTTTGCTGGTGCTTTTAGAGATTTCCCTTGTTGAAAATGTTTTTGTGTTGCTACCAAGCCTAATTTCACTTTTAGTAGAGCCTTTGAATTTTTTATAATAAAGTCATTTACAGATGCCAGTAGATAAATTAGCACCACAAATGCAGCTAAATTACATAATCGCACCAATTGATTTTGTGTTATCCTTCAAGATGTATAGATACCTGGTAGCATCTCTATCAAAGGAAAGCAGTAAAAGCCAAAGCCCTTCAATTTAACAAAAAAAAAAAAAAGGAAAAGAATATCAAGAGACTAAAGAAAAAAGACAATTCTCCAAAAATAATTCCTACCTGTTTATAGATGTTTAATAAAGTGATATCACTTTGACATGGCATTTAAACATATGAAGGCTAATACACACACACATTCTTAAGAGAATTCCTAAGCATATAAAATTCTATTTGAAATAGATGCCATAATTGATAATGACGTCTTTGTGTTTTCATTATCAAAATAAAAATTAATTTATATTATAGTTACTCATACTTGGGTTTTCTTCTCTCTCCTCAAAAGATCTGTGCTCCTCAGTACAAATAGAATATTGGAGGATTAATGTGGCCTCTGTAGCATCTCCTTAAGTTTAGTAAAAACACACAGTGATTTCTTCATTTTATTTCTTAACTCCAAACACTCAGGTAACTCTGTGCTATATATTCTAAGGTTGTGGCTGTGGAATGGTTTGGCTGGCCATTGAAAATACTCATATTTGATATCTTTTGAGAATAAAGAAAAATTTAATTCATGGTTTCTGTTAAACAGAAACTCATATTATTACTACATTTCATACTGGCTTGCCTTTGGGATAACCTGTGCCAAATAATCATAAAGTGCTTTTAAATATAGTTTATAGAGTGCTTTTAAGTCATAGAACCACTTTCCCTCAGCCTAAAATGAAACTATTCATAAAACCAGTATAATTTGTTCAAAAGAGAGTAACGCAGAAGGATGATGTAGTTGTAAATAAACTAAAAAATAAGCTCTATACTCAAGATTTAAATATGTAATTTTGCCATCAACTCCCTCTTAAAGTTAATTTAATTCCTTACTAGCCTAGAAATAACATATATAGTGACAAGATCAAAACATTAGGAGTCACGTCAATTCAGTTTTCATTTCTGGCTTTCATGTTTTCTTCCTTAGTCTACCTTTCAGACTCTCAATTTTTCATCTATAAGAAAGAACATGATAAGAATTATTACATACGATTTTTGAAAGAATTACAACCACAGGTGATTTAGCATTGTTTGACAAATAAGCACATATGAGTGGTGCCGTTTTCTAAGACCCTAGTCTTAATCAAACAAAACGTGTGCTGCACTCCTTAGGTCCCTTTCAGAATGGAAGGACTTATTCTCTCAGCTACTAGAGGTGTTTCTGGTTGACAGCCTTCAACTTTTAGCCTTTGCTAAAGAAAACCACCTCATCAGAGGTCAAGCTCCCTTCCCAATAACAGCCTACATTGAGCTATTGGTCGATGAAAATTTATGAACACTTAGTCATCTTACTCTAAATCCAGCAACTCTGAAGGGTTTTTTCAGCTTCATTTCACATGCGGAGCTGCCTGTGGCCTCATCCTACCTGTGGTGTAACTCATCTTGCCCACCCCCCACAGCTGCATTCTTCATTCTCCCTACGTGTACTCAATCCAAGGATACTTCCCAAAAAGACTCTTGTAGTTAATTTCCATGAGTCAACTGTCCAGAGAATGTGAAACTTACATTTTATTAAAAAGTACTTTTTATATTTTACATTATATTATTCTGGTAGAGTTTTCATCATATTTTTATAACTTCACCTTTAACCTTGCTATATTATTATATTTAAGAAGCATCCCTTGTAGCAGTATGCAATTAATTTTTGTTGTTATCTGCTCACACCATCTTTGTTTATACATGAATTATTCAGCCCATTGATATTAAAGTAATTATTGATATGTTTAGTTTGACAATTTTGTCTTTTTACCGTTTTCTTTTGGATTCTGCCAATTTTTGTTTGTTTTTGTCATTTATTTTTTGGGGGGTTAAGTATTATTTAATGTTTTAGTCTATGAACTTGATTAAATAATATTTTATTTTTACATTCCTGACTTTAATCAATATAAGTTAATCTTTTACTATATTCTATACAATGCATGACACTTAAAATACTTTTAATTCAGTCATTTCCCTCTTGCTTTTGTAATCATACACATTTAAACTCTACAGATTTTTACACCTCAAAGCCAATATTATTCTTGTTTTATAGACTCATGACTCATTTGTATTTATCCAATTATATGTTGTTCTCTTTGTTATTTATTCCTGACTGCATTTACATGTTCCCATCTGGAATAATATTTTGTCTGCTGAAGAACTCCATATTTGTTGTTTTCTCTTAATTTCTCCTCAGTTTTTAAATATGTTTGTAAGTCCCTTTTCAGCTTTTTTAAAATATCATTTTCATTGAGTACAGAATTAAAAATAGGCAGTTATATTCTTTTTGTCCTTTAAAGAGTCTATTTTACTATACTTTGGGTTTCTTCATTTTTGTTTAAAAGCTATGCTATCCCTTTTACCCCTTACTACATTTAAAAGTATCTCATTGTAATTTTCAGCAATTTTACCATTAGGTACCTCAATGTAGTATTCTTGAACTTTCTCTTAACTGATGTTCATACTCCTTTACTCCTTCCTAAATAGATGCATTACAGAGGTTTTAAAAAAATAGTCACACTTTAGCCCCTCAAATATTCATTTGTCCCCATGTACTTTTCTTCTTCACCTAGAAATCCAATCATGTTTATGTCTGGCCTATTCTTTAGGTGCCATATGTAGCTTATAGTTTTTTCTGTACTTTTGATCCTTCTTTATTTCCTCTCTGTTATTACTCCATATTGTCATCTCTTAAAATATGAATGGTATTTATCTTAAAACTCTTCTGTTAGCCCCAGTATCTAGATGGCTTGTGAGTCTACTTGCTATGTGGGGTTTTTTTTTTCCTGCCTAAATTTATTTTTTGTCACATTTGATTATTTTTTATTAAAGGATGAATATTATAAGCTGTAGAGATAATTTAAGACTCTGTATGTGTTATCTTTCTTCATAGAGAATTTACTTTTGCCATTAGGGGACAGGTAGTATAAAGGAAGATCACCTTAATCCATTTAAGAGTCAGCTGATTTGAAAATCCACTTTAGTATTGTTCTAAGCATAGCTTATTGTTCATCTGGAGTGCTCAGCCTTTGTGGGACAAAACCAAAAATTTGGGCCATTTGCTTATTCTCTACCACCTTGATGGGCCTTGAACTAACATTGCTTGTTTCCTGTCTCCTTTACAATGTAAATTCTCTGTCCAACTTCTTTGTTTCTCAGCCTCTCAGCCATAACTTGATAAATGCAAATACCACAAGAGAGTAAGAGGTACAGACTGTCAGGTTTATTCCCTAAACTCTCCTAGCCAAGAACTCAGTCCTTCAAATCTTGACTGTCTTTTTAGTCTTCCAATATCTTCAAAGAGATTTTTTTCTTTTGTTTTCATATTTTATTAATATTTTCTAGGTGTTCCAAGCAGGAGGTGTGGATTATGCAAGCTGATCTACCATAGACAGAACTATAAGACTTAAATCATTTTTGTTTCCCCAGCACCTGCTAAAATGATTGCAGTTTTAATAGTGATGCAATCAATGTTTGTTAAAAGTTTTAAGGTAAGAAATAACATTTTGCTTTAAAATAAAAGATAGAAATTCAGTTTAATTGTAGCTTAAGTATTAGGGACCCAGGGATCAGATATAAGGCTGATAAGATGATCAGAGGCTAGATTTTAAAGGGCTTCCATGTGTTTAAATGTTATTGTGAAAGTAATGGAAAATATTGATTTTCTTTCTTCTATATATGCCAGTAGAATCATCAATTATAGATTCTTTGGTCAACAAGCATTTATTTTGGACCCATGATGTATCATGTATTATGTCAAAGTAGAAACTAAGACCATACATAGAATGTTAGTTCTATCTTTAAGAATCATAAAGTTTATAAGAATGGGAATAAGGAGTTGATTTGTTTACAAAGAAACTGAATAATTATGTGTGTTGGAGTCCTTAAGTGTGAGCAACAGACTGTGATCTTGGTTGATCTAAAATAATTGTCATATATTAAAATTATCTTAAATAACTTGTATATTCTCTGGGAGTCCAGGTAACCAACTTTGCTAATTAACAAGAATCGTTTTCTGTATCATGCTACTTACTGGTCTGGAAAAGACTGTTAAATCTCCCTTGGCCTCTTCCTTTCAAGGACGCTGGTGATTACATTAAGGGCTTACCCAGATAACCCATTAGAATATCCCATCTATAGAGAAAGGGGGTGGGGAGGGGTACCAGAGGGTACCTGGGGGATAAATGGTGATGGAAGAAGGTTGACTTGGAGTTAAGAACACAAAATACAACATACAGATGATGTATTATAGAACTGTACACCTGAAACATACAATTTTATTAACCAGTGTCACCCCAATAAATCCATAAAAATGAAAAAGGACCTTTAGTCACATTTACAAAGATTCTTTCTTTCTATCTCTCCCTGTCTCTGTCCCTCTTTCTATGTGTGTGTGTGTGTGTGTGTGTGTGTGTGTGTATTTGGATAGTATTATTCAGCATCTTAAGCCATAAATTAAGGAGATTTGAAAAAGCTTGAAACAGAACCACTGTTTTCAGTATTTTTATTTGGAAAATATAACTATATTTTTTATTAAAACAAACTGTTCAGATTCACATGTACTGGTTTATTATTGTTACTTATTTTTATTATATTGTTACTTTAAGTGAATTAATAAATAAATGTTTTAAATGTCTTAGAACCAATAGGTATAACCTTCATAAAAAAAATGTTTTTGAGACTCTTCAATAAAAGATATAAACCAAAATAAGAAATTGTGAGAACTTCTGTATTACCAGCATTTACAAACTAAGAAAAATTGAGTCCCTAGGAGGCAAGTGGTATTTTTTATTGATATTTAATGTGTGCTTTGTATAGTGTCTGAAGTTCAAAATAATAAATCACTATCATTTATTATGTGGCTTGATTTTATATAAAACATTATAAAAAGGAACATTAAGTTGAAGTTCTAAACATCTTTGAAACCAAATTGGTTGAGTCACTTTTACATTTCTCTAAGAATATTATGGAATCTACTTTTAGTTGAAAATGTTTCATATTACCTCCTAGGCTATTATCAATCTCAGAGTTGTCTAATAGTATGCTTCTTAATTGCTGCCTGCCTTTTAAATCAATATATCTTTAATTCCTCTATCAAGGAAGCAAACTCTCTCTTAAAGATATCTACCAAAAGATAGCTACCAAAGATATATACCAAAGATACCTTTGAAGTTTCTTCTTTTTTTAAAAAAAGATTTTATTTATTCTTTTTAGAGAGAGGGAAGGGAGAGAAAAAGAGAGGGAGAGAAATATCAATGTTTGGTTGCCTCTCGCGCACCCCTCGTTGGTGGCCTGGTCTGCAACCCAGGCATCTGCCCTGACTGGGAATCCAACCGGTGACCCCTTGGTTCACAGGCTGGCACTCAATCCACTGAGCCACACCAACCAGGGCTGAAGTTTCTTCTTAAATTCAAGAGAATTATGTGGTCTTTTGAAAGGAGTTGTAAGATTTATAAACTTTAGAGCGTTCTCTTTCAAATATGTCTTTCAGCTGCACAAAAAGTTTTGCAGTTTACTGTGACACTGTAGAAATCATCTTTGGATTATTAGGAACTTGTTGTGGGGTTATGCATGTCTGTGTTCTTATTCATTTGATTCATTTAGCAAAGCATAGGTTTAATTCATCTATGAATAACACAAGTTAAACTAAGAGTTTAGTCTTTGGAGACAAACAGACTTTGGATAAAATCCTATATCAGCCACTTCCTAGTTGTAAACCCTAATGAAATCATTCAACTCTGAAGCTTAGTTTCTTCTACCATAGAATAGGGATAACACTGTATATCTATGAGGCTTGTGTTAAAGCTGAAAATACCATCAGTAAACACAAGTACTGTTAAAGGGTTTCATGAATAAATAAATTGAAATAATAATTAACATTTATACATTTAGAATATTAAAGTCTAGAAAATTAAAAGTATGATAAATAATATTAACACTAAAAAAAAGTAACTAAAGACCCCTTTTCCTACAAATCATCTATCCATCCATTTATCTGCACATTCACATTCAATAACTTCTTTTTTTGTGGTGGGTAAGTGTAAATGAGACCATTCTTTTAATAAGGTACTTGTAGTATAGCTGCAGAGATTAGCAATGAACAGATATATACAATTAATTCTTAAAAGTAACAAAATAATACTGTATAGAAAATTCTCTGAAAGCATGATAATGGGAAATGTTTACACACATGAATATCTGAGTGACACTAAGGATATTTTAAGATCATTAAGAATATTTGAGGGCTTGGCACTTAGATTAAAGATTTGATAACAGGGAATAAGACTGTAAAAATTGCTCGATACCAAATAATGAATTTTGCTAGTAGACAACGAGTGACCACTGTCAGTCTTAAAAAATGGTTGTGATGAACATACTCTAAGATGGCTGGTCCCCAGGATCCCACATCCCAATATTCACACCTGTGTATGATTCCCTCCCTTTGCATGTGGGTGAAGTACTTGATTATGTTATAAATAAATACACCACCAGCCCTGGGAACAGACCCTCCTTTATAGGCTTCGAAGAAACAAGTTGTCACATACTAAAGAACAGGACCATCTGGCAAAGACATGAGGGCAGCCTTCAACCTCCAGTCAGCAAGAACTTGAAGTACTCAGTCCAACAGTTTCCAAGGAACTGAAGGTAGCATGCAACCATGTAAGCTTGAAAGGAAATCCTTCCCCAGCTGAGCTGTTCGATGAGAAGTCAGGCCTGGCCAACACCTTGACTGATGCCTTGCATAGGGCAAAGCTATGATTCGTACCCACAGTAATGTTGAGATAGTAAAGTGTGTTGGTTTAAGACTCTAGGTTTGTGGTAATTTGTTCCATATGAATAGATAACATTTCAAGGATATTGGCCTATTTTGACTTTTTAGGATCATCTACAATAGCAGTAAAGAAGATACCCTAGTATTCATCAACTTTGAACACATTAATTCAATTCTAGTGTCTGTTCTTTAGCTCAGGTTGAAATATTCTCCAATAAATTATGTATAATTTAAGCCAGATAGAGTCACAAAATACTTTAACTATTAGCATAAAGTTGGATAATTTAATGGGAAATAATATCTTTATGAGACAATATTTTTACTAAATGTCACTGGCTTTTGAAAACTATTAAACACATTGTCATTTAGTAATCATGTACGATATTATCATGTACCATTTTGCTTGCAATTGTGCTATATTTATGGGGAATTCAGGCAAAATGTTCTTTGTTTTCACTGAAGCACTTATTTAGTTTATTCTTTCTCAGGAAATGTTTGATTTATGTTTAAACCTGTCTGGGATGATGGCAAGAAAGCAAGTTTTGTAACTATGTATTGCAAACAATACATGTTTGACAACATGCATCATGCTTTATCTTTAATGGAAGTTATTAGAGTCTGGTAGTTAGTAATCAAAGTTCAATTGCATTATCCCTAGGAGAAGCTTCCACTAATAATAAAATTGTTTAGAGATAAGTGTATCAAAGAAATAAATTCCCTATTTAAACATATTTTGGGAGAGCAATCTACATAACAATAACATTATTAAACTCTGAAGTTTAAGGATTCTATTGTCCAATCTAGTTAAGATTTTCCTCTTGAAGTTGTATTGTTGTTTTTTTCTACCTAGGAAAATGTAATTTTAAAAAACACAGCTCAGGAAATGGAAATTTTTTAGAGTCACACATATGTTTGTATAAAGTTGATTTTCACTATCTCATTCATTGCTATAGAAAACTGCTTCTCCAATTTTCGCTTCAGATACTTAATTATAAAGAGGTTCAGCAGTGGTCTATTTATTTCATCTTTCTCTTTAAAACAAACCTGTGGACAATCACATAAAAATTACAACTAAACTAAGAACAACCATCATGTAGAACCACCTGAAATAAAATTGAATAGAAGTCCTACAACTACTGAATTAAAGAAGAAACTACAGTGAGACTGGTAGAAGCAGTGAGTATGAAACAGGATGTCCCCCTATGTGGGACATCCCCTCCTCATAGGGGTCCCAGGGGTCCCAGACCCACATTATACCCCCAACACCAGATTACAGTGCCAGGAAGAGAAGTCCCTATAACTTCTGGCTATAAAATTCAGTAGAGACTGAGGTGAATAAAGATGGAAGCTTCTGGAGTCCCAGGCAATTCCTCTTAAAGGTTCCACATCCAGCCTTGCTCAGACTCACTCCCTCTGAACTCCACTCTTGGGGCATTAGCTTGAAAGGCACCAGAGACATACAAGGAGAAACTGAACTGTTTGGCATCAGGGCAAGAGCTGGAGAGACAGATTTCTCCCAGTCAGAAGTGCTGCCATGGCAATTGTTTCTTTGATGAGCTCTCCCCACACCAAGCTGGGAGCTGGGTGTCTTATCTGAGAGTCCATCAACCTGGCTATCACCATTTGCCCCACAGTGGTAGCCACTCGCCCCACCCAATTTTCAGTCCCAGTCAAGCTGTTTTCCAGTGGATTTTCTGTACGAATGGCCTTTCTTGGTTTATGCTTCAGATTTTCCTAAATTCTCTAAAACAAGCAGCATTTGGCCTCAGCATGCCTTGTACCTCTCATTATGTGACCTTAGGCCCAGCACTAGCAACAGCCAGTCATTTTTCACAGATTGGCCTTACCTGGGCACCTCCAAGCCCAGCACAAGTAGCAGCTATCTGCAGGCTGCTTTGTAGCTTATGACAGTGGCCCTAGAAAGGACACAGGCAGTGGCTGATCTTGGTCTGTACCTCCCAGGAAGCCACAGGGCCAGCACAACTCCTGGAGAGCTTCAGACCTCATTGAAGCACCACCACCCAGCCACCCCCATGCATGACACACTCAAGGGGTAGACTCAGTGGGCACCAGAATTCTGTTGAAGTTAAGTCCTGCTCTGCATGGTGGACCCCTGTAAAGCTGCTGAACACAGCCAGTCATGGCAGCTGATTGGCCTGGGGCACAATCCCTCCCATTGACCTGCCAACAGCAATAGAGGTTCAATTACAAGAGGAAGGGGTAGGCCCACATAGGGCACACACCTCAAATACCCAAGTTAAGTGATAGGGTAGGCTGGGCCAATGGACCCCAAGCCTGGGACCAAGCCTGGGAGATGTAGTAGCTTTACCTAATACACAGAAACAAACACAGGGAAGCTGCCAAAATGAGGAGACACAAAAACAAGGCCCAAATGAAAGAACAGATCAAAACTCCAGAAAAATAAATAAACAAAATAGAGACTATCTACTAGATGCAGAGTTCAAAACACTGGTTACAAGGATGCCCAATGAACTTAGTGAGAACTTCAATAACATAAAAAACAACCAGTCAGAAATAAAGAATAAGCTAATGGAAATAAAGAATAATTTACAAGGAATCAATGTTAAAAAGGTGGGGCTGAGAATCAAATAAATGACTTGAATATAAGAAAGTAAACAGCACCGCATCACAACAGCAAAATAAATAAAAAAATAAAAATAAGGATAGCGTAAAGATCCTCTGGGACAACTTCAAGTATACCAATCTTCACATGATGAGGCAACCGGAAGGAGAAGAGAATGGGTAAGAAATTGAAAACTTCTTTGAAGAAATGACAGAACTTGCTTGGTGAAGGAAAAAGTCATACAAGCCTAGAAAGTGCAGAGAATCTCAAACAAGATGAACCCAAAGAGACCCACACCAAGGCACATCATAATTAAAATGCAAAAGACTAAAGACAAAGAAAGAATCTTAAAAGCAACAAGAGAAAATCTGTTAGTTACCAACAAGGAAGCTCCCATGAGACTGTCAGGTGTTTTCTCAAAAGAAACTTTGCAGGCCAGAAGATATTGGAAAGAAATATTCAAAGCAATAAAAAACAAGAATCTATAAACATGATTACTTTACCAAGCAAACCTATCATTTAGAATCAAAGGAGAGATAAAGAGCCTCTCAGGATAGATAAAGCTAAAAATTCACCACCACCTAACAAGTATTACAAGAAATGTTAAGGGGTCTTCTTTAAAAAAAAAGAGGAAAGTGGAAGAAAAAAAAGAGAAGAAGTAGAAGATGAAGAAGAAGAAGAAGAAGAAGAAGAAGAAGAAGAGGAGGCTGGAGGGGAAGATGAGAGGGAGGAGGAGGAGGAAAAGGAGAAGAAAAATGTGATGAATAAATGCAGTAAACACATATATATTAGTAGTGGAATCTAAAAAAGTAAATGAACAAGCAGAAGAGGAACAAAATCATAAATACAGAAAACATTTTGACTTTCCAGATGGAAGGAGTTGGGGGGATGGGTGAAAAAGGTGAAGTGATTAACAAGTCCGAATTAGATGTTACAGAATAATTATGGGGGTGTAACATACAGCATAGGGCATACTGTCAGTAATAATCTAATAACTGCGTATGGTGTCAGATAGGTGGGAGATTTATAGGTAAGACCACTTACTAAGCTGTGTGATGTCTAGTCAGTGTGGTGTACATCTGAAACTAATATGATGATATATGTCAACTGTAAGTGAAAATAAAATGATATAAAAATAAAATGAAGTAAAATCTCCCCCAAAACAAAGTAAAAATAAATAAAATTTTAAAAATTTAAAAATCTGTGTTCAAGCACTCAAAAATGCAAAGATATTTCTTACTGAAATGTTTAATACTAAATTAAAGTGTTAAAAGCCTTTAATTATATAACTTTAGGTAATTAACCCTCCAAATTAAATACTAAGTTATGATTCTGAATATTTTATCTTAATGAAAGCATTTCTAGAAAAGCTTGTAACTTCAAAACTTTCTTCTTATTATATAAGTAAATAGTCTTGGAAATCTTATTTCATGAGCCTCATGAGCTGTGTCTCTGAGTATGGTTTTTCTCTCTAAATTACCCAGTGTCTTCACTCCCTGCACCCCACATTCCATTCCTTCTGCAACTCCACTCTTAGGGAAAAGTTTGAATTGCTTCCCTCTCGGGGAGAAAACCTGGAAATCTTATCCTAACATTTCCAAACTATTTTATTTTCTAGCTGTGATAATTTTGGGGGCTAACTTGGTTCAAGGTATTGAAACACAAATTTATCTAGCCCCACTTAAATACAAATGACAACCCCTCAAATCAATTTTTTTCTTTCCGTAAAGCCTGAGAAGCAAAAAGGCATTTCCCTTCACTTGAATTTATTCTTTGAATAAGACTTATGTATATATAATACTTATACAGGGTCCAGCACAAATAACACTCCTTTTTATTACAAAATCTTTTATTAAAAATCATAAGCATGTAATTCTATAACATAACAATATCACACTCAAGCACACCATATGACATTTTAGGTGAAATGTTCAAATTAAAACTATAAATTATTACAGTGATATTATTACCCTACCAACCACACTCAAGCAGGCCCTACTTCCGCTGGACTTTGTATATATGTCTATATTAAATATAGGCATATTAAATATAGACATATATGGAAGATAATTGATTGCCTTTATTTTAGGCAAATTTCCTTAGAAATCTTAGGTCTCTTTATTAGTTTTCTCCTTTGAATGTTTGATAATTTATGTATATATTTCCTTCTAACCCAAACTCTTTTTCCTTATGCATGGAAAATTAGTTTTATAGATTATATTTCTATACATATGAATATGTTAACTATCCATATAATAGCTGTAATAATTTTTACATGAAATATAAAAGGATTTTCTCCTATTAACAGTAATGATAATATAAAATCTGGGAAATGAAATTTGAGTAAAAGAAAAGTCTTTGTTTTTTTCTACCATCTAAAACTCTATACTGTATTCTGGTTACCTCACCATGTTCCTCTTTCCAAGTGAAGAATAAATTAAGTGTAAATGTGTGATAGTTGAAAGTTTCCACTTCTAAAACCCTGATTTTTTTTTGACAGAGATGTCCTATAGACAGAAATTTGCTTGAATATATTTATAAATTGAAATAGCAATTGCTTTCTTCTTGATGTTCTGCCCGAAGTGCACCACATAGATATGTGTAATTCACCAGCAGGACTTAAATTTTGGGACTATAAGATTAAGATAATCAAACCTAACTTTTCAAACTTAGTGGATAGAAAGATTGTTTTGAAAGCAAATATAGTAAGGAGAAAATAAATTCAAGTAAGTATGTTGCAAAAAATACATATGCTGGCTAAGTTAAGATGGATTGCTTTTTATTCTATGGAGTTTTTACACTTTCTCCTTGTAAATGAGGCTGTCATTTTAAATTTTTAAATTTCCTTATTTGCTAAGAAATAAATTTTTCCATCCTTCTCTTACTCTTCTTTCTTTCTTTGAAATAGCTTCACCTTTCATATACAATTACTAGCCAGAACAGCTCTTATGTTTCCCCTTTTTATATGTTGAACCTTATGCTCCTCTCTTCGGTCATTCCACTCTTCTCATATGGACATGCACATATGTAGATACACATGGAAATGCATGTATATATCTATTGGGGAAAAAGTATTACTAATATAACTCCTTTGAAAATCTTAAGTGGCTGTGAGGGAGGATAGATCCTTGAATTCTTCTAAGATATTATGAACCTCCAGGTTTGTTGCAATAAGAATGATAATGTTTTCCAGAATCTTTAGACAGTTTAAATCTTGCCTATGTATTCTAATGACATGATCTACTGGGATGAATGAGTACTCAAATGCCTCTAGGCAATGCTAAAAATTAAGATAAAGACTTATACCAGATACTTTTTTCTTATTGTATTACTTATTTTTAAATTGAAAATCATAAAAGACAGGAAGACATTAGAAAGAAAGGCTAGAATAAAATCTTGATAGGGAAAGAAGAAGAAAGAAAACATTTATTTCTGACTATATGGTTTCGTCCTCTCTATACTATAAATTTCCTCTAAGTTAAATAGCTTGCTCTCCTCAGGTATTTAGGCAAACAAATCTATAAGTGGTCTATCAGAGGCTGGAAGAAGGTTTAAGCTGATCATAGCTGTGGGAGCATTCTAAAGTTTTAGAGCTATGTTGCCTAGGTGGCACTACTGGCCACATGTAGCCGTTTAATCTAAATTTAATCAAATCAAATCAATTACAAAAGTTAGTTCTTCAGTTACACGAGCCAAATTTCAAGTTCTCAATAATAGTCCATGCAGCGACTGACTATGCTATCGGAAAATAGAGATACAGAAATTTTTTTATCATTGAATAATGTTCTATTAACTAACATTGATCTACAGACATAACCTGTGTGTTTCTGGATGTAAGTAGTGGTGATTTATAAATGTATGTAGAAAGAATAGGCTATTTCCATAAGGACTTTAGGTAGATATGGTAGAAACTGTTAGCTGCCCTTAATATCTATTTTTCCAATTGTCCAGAATAAAGACCATGTTTTACAATGGCTATGTCAAAGATAGATATAAATAGAAGTATTTGTGTGTCACATTCCTGGATCTTTCCCTAAGGGGCAGTGGGCTCTCATTTTTGTTCCATTTCCCTAGGTCTTTCCTTTCAGTCTACTACCTGTATGTGGTTAATGTGTCCTAAACCCTAATTGCCACATCCAACCATTAGAAAAATGCTGCCCATCGGGGTTGGTGAAGCAGTAAGTGGAAAAAGGCTATATTTCTGGGAACCTCGTGGATCAGGGCCACCACACTAGCCAATCCTGAATTTTATGTGAAAATAAATACATTTTATTTTATTTAAGCCATTTATACATTTACATTTCCAGCAGTTAAATCTAAACCTAAGAAATAACTCTGATTGCATTGCCTATGACTGACAAATTTGTTTTTGTTTTTGGACTTTTTTATTCATTTTTATTTGTTGGCTAGATAGGAAATATTTTTTGAAATGGACTTGCTGCAGTTAATAGAAACAGACAAAAAACACAGGATTTTCTACTTTATATAAATTAGTCTTTCCGGATAGCCTTTTAATAATTCCCTCTTTCATATATTGGAATAATTTGCAGCAAATTCCTTTGTGTATCCTTTTGATAAGTTGTACATTTTTTCTATTATTGAGCTTTCTGATTTTAATGTCTCCTCTTAGCAGGTTATAAGCTCTAAAAGGATAGGTCTAATATTTATTTGTCTTATTTGCAGCACATAGTAGCCACTTTTTAACATGAAGGCAGCAAGGAAGGAAGGAAGGAAGGAAGGAAGGTGGGAGGGAACAAAGGGGGAGGGAGGAGAGAAGAAGGGAGAGAAAGAGAGAAGGAAGGAAAGACTAGATGGGATGAGAGGAGTGGGTCGTGATTTGCCACGAGGGAATATGGTTACGAACAAATAGGATGATTACGGTGTCTTAAAGTAGAAATATGGCACTAACTTAGATATAAACTACATGGGGAAAAATAAAACTATATTTATCTTTCTGGATTACAGTTTGGTAAGGTCAAGTATGAGAATTCCTGATTAGGTTAATTCACACAGCTCCCAGTAAGAAGAGCATCTTAGCATAAAGGTTGTTAAATAAAATAATGAGACTGCTTGGTCATTTATGGTTCATGAATATACCTCTTGAAATACTATCAAAAGAAACACAGTCATGTAATAGATAACTTCACAGAGCTACCATAAGGACTTAGAACAGGTACAGAAATAAAAAAAGAGGATATTTACATGTGTATGTTTGTGTGTGTGTGTATGTAATATATATGTATATATGTATGCATATGTGTGTCTGTGTACATATAAATATATATATCCCAAAATAAAAATATCAATAAGTCCATGAATAGTTTTAAAATAATTTACTTTAAAAAGTAAAATATTTCAAAATATAATTTTATGTACAGATCATGCATTATAGAAATGTACACTTGAGGCCTATATGATCTCATTAACCAATGTCATCCCAATAAATTTAATTTAAAAATTTACATTCACCTTGATAAAAACTACATATGAGAGGGGACCCCCCAAAATGGAATTTATTTATAAAAAATTTTTAAACTACATGTTTAAACTTCAGTCACCTTCAAAGTACTCTCCATTTGATGCAATACACCTACGGAGACATTTTTTCCACTGCTCAAAACAATTTTTAAACTTGTCAGTTTTGATGCCTTTTAGTATTTCTGCCATATTCTGTTTCACTCTTCCACAAAACATTTTCCTTTGAGGACATTTTTAATGAGGGGAAGCAAAAAAAGCAGTCGCTCGGGAAAGACAGGGTGAAAGGGAGGGCGGGTCATGGCGGCTCATAAGCCACCCCTCGTGAAACGGGCAAACACGTTGAAAGAGTCTGCAGGAAAAATTTACTGAGGTCACAACAATGCCAGTAAGTACACTGATGCACGCGGGCTCCGAGAAAACTCACCTGGCTGGGGAAGCCTGTATTACGAGGGTCTTGCCCCCCAGAAGATAATTCTCGATTTTTGGGTTCCCCTCTCATATATCTATTTATATAGATTTAAAAGTAAGTACATTTAAAATTGGGTCAAAAAGAAAATTAAGTTGACCAGGGATGAATAATGAAAATTTAAATAACATTTTTATTTAAGAACAGTTTTTGATTTACGGAAAATAGTATAGAAAGTTCCCATATGTTCCACACCCAATTTCTCTTATTTTTACCAGCGTATGTTACAGTAGTATATTTGCCACAATTAATGAGCCGATATTGGTGCCTCCTTATTAAGGTCTATAGTTATTCAGATTCCCTTAGGTTCTGCGTAATGTCCTTTTTGCTCCTGGGTGCCATCCAGAATATCCCCTTACACTTAGGAATCAGGTCTCTCGAGGGTCCTCTTGGCTGTGGCATTTTTTCAGACTTTCTTTGCTTTTAATGAATGGCAATTTTAAAAGAGTGCTGCTCAGGTATTTTTAGAATATATCTTAATTGAAATTATTATTATCTTTTTCTTATGATTAGACTGAGGTTATGTAGTTTATTAGAAGGACTCTGATACAGCAGGTTACTGTTTCTATCAAATTATAGAAAGTGTATGAGTTATGTCCAGAAAGTATCCAGCTATGTACTATGAAAAATGGAAACATTTATTGAAGACGATACAAACTACAAGAAACATTGTACATAGGACAATGACACCTCAGTCCCCTTCAAAGTAGGCACCTTGGGACATCACATCATTCTCCAAATCGCCATCAGCTGCCCTTTCATATATTCCTGAATCTCATCAAAAGTCTGAAATCCCTTCCCTTTCAGAGGTGACTTCAGTTTTGGGAAAAGCCAGAAGTGGCAGGGTGCCTGGGCTGTAGCAGGACTGAGTCATCTGGGTGATTTGATGTTTCACTCAATAACTGCATAAAGCTTGATTCACGAGATGGTGCATGTCATGATGAAGCTGCCAATTGCCAGTTGCCCATAGCTGTAGCCTTCTGAATTATTTGAATAGTTTCTGCAGAGGAATGTTCAAGCTTAACACAAAATTTGATGCAGAGCTATTGCTCTACTTTCTCAGTCATTTTGAATGTGATGGCCACACCGTACACATGCTCACTCAACGGCATCTACCACCCCCACTGACTAGCACAGTGAATTCATCATCGTTCACACATATGCATTCCAGTCCATTCTCCTTGGTTACCAGGTTATATCGATATGCATCAACTATTCCATTATGTTAGTGTTCTCCAACTTTTTGGCACCACGGACTGGTTTTGTGGAAGAGGGGAGGGTTCAGGTGAGCTTCACTCACCTGCGGTGGATGGGGTGGGGAGACCGAAGGTGGAGCTCAGGGGAGCTTTGCTTACAGGCATTCTGATCCATGGCCAATAGTTGGGGGCCCCTGCATTATATTAACAATGGATGGAATTTTTCCAGACAGACTTCATATATTCTAGAAAATTTTGCAATTTTGCATTTATTATGTAGACCTATAATCCACTTTGAGTAAATTTTAGACCATCTATAATGGTATATGTCTAGATACTTTTTTTTGCATATTAATGTCCATTAACACATCACCATTTACAGAAAAGACTATCCTTTCTCTACTGAATTATCTTTGCTTCTTCATGAAAGATCACTCAAATACATTTGTGTTGATCTATTTCTGGGCTGCTCTGTTTGTCTATTCTTTCATCAGTAACACACTGTCTTTATTACTGTATCTTTATACTAAATCTTGGCGAATAATATTTTTTATACAGCTTATACATTGTAGGATTGATTTGCTAGTATATAATTGAGAATTTCTGCATCTATGTTCATGAGTGATATCCATTTGTGTTTTTCCTTCTTTGTAATATTTTCATCTGGCATTAATATTAGGAAAATGCTTGCCTCAAAGAATAAGTTTTGAAGTGTTCCCTCTTCTTTAATTTCTAGAAAAGAATATGGAGAATTGGTATAATTTCTTCCTTAAATATTTAGTAAAATTCCCCAATGAGAGAAACTAGTGTTGTTTTTTTTGGGGGGGGGGGAGGTTCTTAAGTTTTTATTTGATTTCTTTATACATTAGATACACATCTTTTTATATTATTTATTTCTCTTGTGAGAGTTTTGATAATTTTTGTTTTCCAAGGAAATGGTTCATCTTATTTTAGAAAAATTTTAGAGAGTGTGATTTTATAGTATCTCCTCATTATCCACTAAATGTCTATTGGATCTATAGTCAAAGACCTTACATTATATCTGATATTGGTAATTTCTGATTTTTCCTTTTTTCTTTGATTTAGTGTGGTTACAGGTTTATCAATCTTACTAGCTGTGCAAATAACCAGTTTTACATTTCATTGATTTTCTCTATTATTTTCCTGTTTTCAAATTATTTTCTTATATAAATTTTATAATTTCTTTTTTTTAATTTTTAGACTTTCGTTGGTCTTATATCTTTTGTGTCCTAAGGTGGGGGCTTAGATTATTACTTTCACTGCTTTCTTTTTTCTAATATATGCCTTCAATGTTATACATGTCCCTCTAATTGTACAACAAATTTTGATTCTCTATTTCATTTTAATTTAGTTAAAAATATTTTACAATTTCTCTTGAGATTTCTTCCTTAACTTATAAACTATTTAGAAGTGCTGTTTAATCTCTAAATAGCTGGAGGATTTTCAGTTTTTGTTCTTCTACTACTTTCTACTTTACCTCTGTTATTTTGTGATAGCATACTTTGCATACTTTGCATGTTACCTATTCTTTTGAGTTTATTGCATCCGTCTGTCCCAAACTTTTTAATAGATTTTTGAAAAATATTTCCTTTATTTATTTTTAGACAGAGTGAAAGGGAGGGAGAAAGAGAGGGAGAGAAACGTCAATGTGTGGTTGCTTCTTGCCGGCCCCCTGCTGGAAACCTGGCCTGTAACCCAGACGTGCGCCCTGACTGGGAATCAACCCATGACTCTTTGGTTTGCAGACTGGCACTCAATCCACTGAGCCACACCAGCCAGAGCTGTCTGTCCCAAATCTTAACCATTATTAGCTCAAGTATTTCTTCTGCTCTATTATTTTTTTTCTGCCAGTATTCTAATTATGCATACTACATTGGTAGTTTGCCTGGAAACTTCAAATATTTGATGGGTCCCCAGAAATATTTAGATGGCACAGTGACTCTTAAAATACTCTATAGTCTATTACTAAGGCTTGTACAAGAAATAGAAGTAACCTTTAGAGGACAAGGCCAGCTACTGGTCTCCTTTGGGAAGGGAGAGCTGGAGAGTATCTGAGTGTTTAGGTAGCCAATGAGCTCAAAAGTCTCCTACTAATTCGGTCTGTTTTATTGACAGATACTCCCTTGTAGGCTTTTAGGGGGCATTTGGTTATATTTTACTCCATTACAGCTGTGTGTTAAATCTTCTTGTAATGAACAATGACCAGTGAGTCCACTGGTCTCATTTGAGGGGTAGCACTCTGAAACCTGCTTCATTTAATTGAGAAATGTCTGTTATCACACAACTCTATGTCCTTTATGACTAATGCTGGGTGAGATTAAGAGGTTGACAGTTTTAAGAATCACTAGTGTCTAAGCTTGGATGTGACTTCCCTAGACAAGCCTTCATGAAACCCCAAATTAAATCAGAACCCTGAGTTATAATCTCCGTTGTATCTTTCACTTTTCCTTTCTACTGCTTACTACAGTTTGCAATTGTGTCTTAAGATTGGGTTTTTAAATCTCTCAAAGACCAAATATAGTACATACTCCCACCACTTTAAGACCTAAACTGGTAAGGAATAGAAAAAAATAGTTATACAAGAGGACATCAAAATTCTAGCTGTTTTGGTAAGGCTTTCGTGGACTTAGGAGTTTTTGTATGCCATAGAAGTGATAGAAATTATGCTGTGTGCCTTCTGAAACCACTTCAAAAAAGGTGATGCAGTTTCTACTTCAGTTTACTCACAGTTGGAGCTCTTTTACTACCTGCAGGGACCGTACCACCAGGAAACCAAACTCACAGAAAAGCCACATTGCAGGTGTTCCAGTCAGCACGCCATTTTTTAAACTTTCAAGCCTCGGTGGATGAGCCTTCAGATGCTTCCAGCCCCCAGCCGTGTGAGTCGCCCCGGCCTTGGAGGCTGCAACGGTGTGCCCCGATATTGCGGAACAGAGTCAAACTGTCCCCTACTATGTCCTTTCTAAATTCTCGACCCTCAGAATTCATGAACATAACATGAGTTGTTTTAAGTTCCTATTTTTAGAGATAAGTTTTTACACAGCAGTCGTAATCGGAGGATAACGGAGATATCACAAGAACACTTGCAATGGAGTTACAGAGGTCATATTATAAAGTTGAACGCTTGAAATTCTTATGTTAACCAATATCATCCCAATTAATTTAATAAGAAATCTTAACATAAAATTTGCACAAAGAACTAACTCTATAGGAATTTAGGATTTAAATGATGGACTCTGAATACAAAGTCTAATTACATACAATATGAGCCATAAAATAAGTACTTACTATATCCTAAGCATTATGCTAAACACTTTTATGCATGATATATAATTCTCATAATACTTCTATATTTATGTACTAAAACTATCTTATTAAAAATCAGGAGCTCAGAGAGATAGATATCACAGACACCACAAGGCATCACAGGAGCCAGTGGGATGCTCTGAAGCAGGAATGGCCCTTCAGGATAGTCCCAAGTGCAGGGAGGAAGACAGTTCAGCCTTTTGTATTCTGTGTCAACCACTTGCTAGATGCAGTCTGCTTTAAAGAACCCTCTTAGTTCATATAAATTTCAAAAACAATATAAAGTATGCTATGAAAATGGCAATCAAGAGAGAGTTTCCACTTAGTGAACATATTGACTGAAAGGGAAGATTAAGTATGCTTCTGGGAGAGTTTATACTAGTCTGTATATTAATCTGGATTTTGATTACACAAATATGTTTGGCTTTGAATGTTCACTGAACTATACACTGATGACTTGTAAACTCTTTTGTATATATGTTGGACCTCAAAACTTTAAAAAATATGCTAATTCTGATTATCAATCAAAACAAAAACATTGAGTTTATTTCAAGAATGCAAGGTTGATTTCAAATCTAAAAATAAGTGAATGCCTTTCATGAGAATAACAGAATAAAAGAGAAAAAATCTATATGATCATTTCAAAAGATGTAGAAAAATATTACATAAATATCATTATTGGAAAAAGGCATTTGATAAGTATTGTGTCACTAGTAAGAACTTTGGAGTTATCTCTTAGATTGTCCTTCTGTTAGACACGTATTTGCTTTTCACTTCTGTTTGTCTTCATTCAAGATACAAATCTCCCAAGAGAAAATTTGGCCTTATTTTGGTTAATGCCTATACTCCTGACGAGGGTAAGAGAGCCACTGTGGTTCCTCCTGTATAAAAAGTAAAACTACACATAAAAAAGCAGGCAAAATAAAAATGACCCCTTTAATGTTTAATAACTGTTAATTAGAATAAATCAATGGACCATCAGGTTCAAGGTACAGATACATAAAGCTAAATTTCATATGCAATACACTGAGTTATAAATGGTTAGTTGTGATTGGAAAGAAAGATATAAATGAGTTTAAAACAGCAGAGGTAGACAAGAATCAGATGACAAATGACCTGGTAGCCCATGTAAGTAATATGAAATTAATTATAAAGCAATAAGAAATTATTAAAGTATTTAAAGAAGAATGGTCATGAGCTAATGTGTGCTTTAGTTACAAAAGGGCACCCCGGAGCTCACGAAGAGAATGAACGCGCGGTGAGTGAACCTCAAGCACAGGTTAATTGCAGTAATTCAGGTGAAAAATAAAGGAAAATTGAATTGATTGGTAATGTAATGAAGATAATGAAATAGGTTGAATTGTACTTAATAAGATACCGTCTATAAAGCTCAATATGCAGCCGAGTACAGGGAAGCGACGCAAGGGAGAAGAAAGAGTCAAGGCTGAGGGATCGTAGTGCGGAGGGCCAGGCTAATTACCGACACGACAGGCATAAGACAGTGACTGGTGAGTGAGAAAACATAATGGCTCCATTTTAATTATTCATTTTTGTACAGATTTTTTTCAACTTTTAAGAATCTTCTAAGATAAACTGATTAATTAAAAAAATATATTAGCTTTGATTTTTTGTGAAATATGCTCCATAATATCTGTGTAGGTATCTGCATATTGTTATTGGTAAAGGCAAAAATAACTTTTCAGTCAATATAGACTATAGATTAGCAATAAAAATGAGCCAAGGTTAAAATTTAATTTCAACATATAAGAAACTAACATATAAAATGTGATTATAAATAGAAATCGTTCTGCTATCTTTACCAAAAACAATCAAGTCATAAAATTTTCAAAAATGTACTGGTTTTCTTTACTATTGAATGACAAGCACAAGAATGTGATAATGTGTTTCTTTTTTCACTTAGGATCAAATGAATCAGCTGACAAAGAATTTCAATTTTTATAGACTAGGTCATCAGCCAAATGTTCCTGATATTGACAACATAGAAACTGATATCTCCTTTAGTTTTAATGTTCCAATTTTGTGCACAGCATTTAAACTTCTGACCAATTCAATCTTTTAATCAATCTGGTCACTCTTTTCTGGTTTGGGGTGTATAGCTTAGTGGTCAGATAATCATATAATTTGCAAAGTGTCCTCTTCAACAGTTGATTTATTTTACTGTGAGTTGAGTGCTGGTCATCTTTCTGGAGATATCCAGTAGGTGTTTGTATATATAGGTTTGTTTTAAATTTAGGTATAAACTATCAGAGGGTGATGAGCAACTATTTAAACTGTTCCTGTAGTTTGGAACTTCTTTCCCTAAGCCTCTGCTCCTGAATACATCTGTTCCTTCTTAAAGGGTATTTTCAAGCATCACTTCTGAGAACCTTTACCTTTCATGATTCCCCACGCCATTATAGACAAAAGTGGTTTCTCTTCTTTTCTACTGTATTTTCCTTAGTACATTCAGAATGGTCCATATTTAACCCTGACATATAATTTAGCTAAATGATTATTATTCACCTAGAGTTTAAAGTCTATAAGGGCAATGACTCAGTAGATCTTCTCTAAACTGTATCTTTTAGGCCTAGAACTCTTCTTCATAGCTGATAGCCATATCAAAAATATTTGTTGAAACAAATAATGAAAAAAGAAAAGAATGAATCTGCAAACAAAAACAGAGTCTAGTACCTCTAGTGCTTGGCAGATAATAGATACACAATAACTAATTTTAATTATAAAAGACCAAAAAAGCACAAAACTCCATATACTCCATAATAAATTCATAAATATATGTGAACTGCATACATTTTCTTTTATTATAATTTCCAACATTCTCTCTTTTTCTAGAAACATTGTGTATATTTATAATATAACCAGATGAATACAAGGAGGTTTGTGCATCATATTTTAATAATATACATATTAGGAGCGTGCTTTATGTAATTTCCGCGTTTATGTGTAATTTGCCCATAATATCATGGCACTAAAATTTTGCAACATTCTTTTGCATTCCATGCAACACTAACTACTAATAGATACTCTACTCTTTTCTTCATTATTTTACACTTTAGCAATCAATAATATTGAAAAATAACGACAACTAAAAAGCTAAATGACAGTCTAATTCACTTTGGAAGTGGCTTTTTGAACACTCATATCTGACTAATGCACCATAAGGGAAACTGTGCAGCAGGTGTTGTATTTCCTAGACGTCAGCTAGCCTTTTAAAGTTGCTATTTATTTACTTGCACAATCTTGACTTTTTTCTACATTCTAGCTCTGGTTGAAGACTGTTTACACATAGAATTATATGAAAGTATGTGTGTGTGTGTAGGTATAGTGAGGATGAGGAGGAACTATACTGAGCATAACAAAGTTTCCTGGTAAAATGAAGCTTAGCTCCACTTTTGAAATGGTAATTCACACTGCTCTTCATCAAATGCATTATAAATGTAATAATCTTTAAAAGTAGAGGACATTGCTTTCATATTTTTTTGTTTGATGCCTGTATTTCTAATTTTAACATATTTTTACCACATATTTCTTTATGAAATTTTATTTTTTAAATTCTCATGTTCTATGCATCAAACATTGAAAATTCAACAGTAATGAAACTTATTTCAAATAACTTTTGTACCTTTCCTGATGCCTTTAATCTGTTAGTGGTTAGTAAAATATATGTAAAAAATCTTATCAGTTATATTTCATATAAGAATCAATATACCTCAAAATAAAGCCATATTATTTGAGGAACTTTGTAATAAAAAAGTTGTTCCTAAACATTTATTTTTCTTCATGTATTTTCAGAATCATATAATTTGTTCTCTGGGACTGATATTTGCAGAAATCAAATCTCTGTGAAAGTGTGGTATTTCTCTGTTGAAACTAAGACTTGCATGGAAATAATTATTTCTGATTGCTCTGTGGCTGAAATTGTTTTTTTCCCTAAATAAGATGTAAAATAATCAAATGAAATTAGAATATGCTTTGGAATCAGAAATATAAATTTTAAAAAAGAAATAAAAATTTAAACCACAGAACAGATAATCTATTAATCATGTTAACTATGGAACTTAATTACCTTATGATGCTCAATTACTTATCTATAAAATAGGAGTGCACTCGCTTATGTTACATTGTGAGAAGTAAGTGAAATATCATTTTGAAATACTACTATATTGCTTATTATGTGCCAGGGTAAGTTCTAAAGTCTTTACCTATGGTAATTTTTATAAATCATGTTTATGTTATACATAAATATGATTTTTAGGATAGAGTCTGGTATATGTAATTCGGATAAATCCAATTTGTCTAATAATGAAAGTTTATGACATTTTGAGCACACCACTCACATGAAGAGAAAAGAAATCATCAGTGCTATTTGGAGAATGAAACACCAAATCTTCTAGTTCTCTTTTCCTATATTAGGCAGGTATATAAAATGTAGTTCTTGTCATTCGTAATCCTTAGGTAAAATGAAAATAGAATTTTATTGATTCTTTTATGTAAAGTTCATCTAGAAAGCAAAAAATCCCGGAAGGTCTCAGAACTGGGGGCAGGGGGGAGATTAATGCTGGATGAGGTCCCTGAGTTTAAGGTAAAATCCCTGAAGACCTTCAGTACCCGGTGCATAGCCGTGAGCAGTCGCGAGTGGGCTGTAAGAACGGCAACAACTGGAATCCTAGCCTGTGGTGAGCGGGCTTGCGAACAAGGCAGGGACAAAAAGAAGGTTCCTATCGGCATTCCAAGATGGGCCCAGTGAAGATAATGGTACAATTATGAAGAGTTCCGAAGATTTTTATTTTTTTCTGAGAAACAGACCCAAAGAATGAATGTGAAATGTGGAGAATATTGCACCTGATTATTTAAAAACAGGATTTGGTTATCAACGTGTCATAATTCTAAGGATTAGAAATCATCTTTTTCTCTTCTCTCCCTGAGAACTTTCAAGACCCATCTAATTCAATAAAATTGTTCTATTATTTTTAAATAGCCCGTGATGCCTTATTTATTATCAGGGATTTACATCCGCGCTTGGCTCCTGTCTAAGAATTTCTTTGAATGCTTGCTGAATCATAATCTTCTTTAGCAGTGGGGGATACATGATAGGGGAAAGAGAAGAGGTGTAGCTAAAATTAACTATTTTTCTTTTTTACTAAGTTTCAACAACTTTAACAACTCCTGTCGCTAAATGGCCTGAGCCTCCACTTAACGCTGCAAATCAATGCTATTTAGCAGATGTTAACGGAGATGGCAACAATTAGACTGATCTAAAGACAATGTTCTAATGAGCTCGCAACCCTATTCCTGAAAAGGTGTTAACAAGCATAAAGTGAGGAGCAGTTTTCTCAGTTTATTTCCAAATACAACAGAAGCATAACAATCTTGAGAATAAAGAATAAAGATCGTAGGTCACCTGATATGCCGGAGTAGCGGAACCTGAAGGGAGGGGTGAAGGATCCGCTCCTTCCGCTTTGAGGCGGTCAGTGATTATGTGCCCCTCGGGTGCGCAGTAATCTCTCTGCAAAATGTCTTATTACTTCCAGCACAGAAGGGGCCACGAATGCACCAGATGAAAGCAATAATTCTAAGAAGTAATGAGGAAAAACTAAAATTACCGTAGGTTGGATGAGAATCAAATTGTTGTCAAGAACTTTAACGAGAGGAATGTATAGTAGAGGAAAACAAACAAAAATTCTGCAGCTTGGGAGTTAGACAGTGCAATAAAGTTCAGCCTTTCAGTGAAAACAAAACAACTCCCAGGTTAATCATCAGTGAAAAAGAATGAAGTCTATGTGGTGATAACAGAAAGTAAGGGGAAATTTGTAACCATTCCAAGGAGGCAGGACCTCCCTGAGATTGTAAGGTAGGTGAACATTTCAGTAGTACAGAGAGAGCCACACCTGAATAATCTTCGGATCCTATGGGTAGAAGTCATCTGTCTGATGTATATATTCTAGGTTTTTGTTTTTTTTTTAATTTAGTCACCTCATCTGTAAAATAGTATATATAACACAAATTCTCATAATTTTTGTATGTAATGGACAACTGAATTGATGCATAAAAATCAATACCAAAAAAGCAGACGTCAATAGCTATGGGACTGGAGGTAAATGTAGATTGTCTATATTTTAGTGAGAATAATGTATAATGAGATGTATAATGTCCATGTTTTAGTGAGAATGTTATAGTGTAAGAGGACACAATTAAATCTCAATACAACTAAATCTGTAATACAATAAAATGTTATTTTTCTAAATTTTGTTTTTTATTAACTGCGATTGTGAATAAAATCTGATTATTAAATCCATACTATTTTATTGGTCTGTAACCAAATATTATGTTTTAATATTTCAAATTTTTAACTAAAATATGAAACCATCATTACTATTTTTGCATTAATTTCTTTAAAAAATACCAATAGTAAATCCTGGACCCACTGTGATTGAAGGATGCCACATATTTATTTCAGAAAGAAAATTAAGTATTGATGGATCAATAACACTTAAATTTACTAACAATTAAACATCTGAAAGCATTACAAGATCAGGGATTTCACCCATACTTTTTTTTAAAAAAAATTAACAGCCTTGTGTGTGTGCGTGCACGTATGTGTGTGAGAGAGAGACAGAGAGAGAGAGATCAGGTTTGGTTTCCTTAGCTGCGATGGACTGCTTTCCATCTGTCATACCCCAGTTTATTTTTCATCAGCTAAATCAGTCGATTCGTTCGTACAACAGAATTTATTGCCTAGCTAAGTTTTATCTCCTAACATACTCACTTGAAAGGAATATTATTTTATGTGAACAAACCCCTTTTCTGAGCAAATACCAAAATGTATACTTTTTTTTACATGTGGGGAAAAGCACATACACAGCACACCATTCGTTATTTGTATTTGGTGTTTTGTTTGTCACAAAGTAGCAATCATAAATAACAACCAACAGAGGACAGAGACTCGGCCTTTAATAATATTGTTTTGAAAATGCATCACCTAGCATTGAAAATGTCATATAAAATTCATATCTATCTCTGTTTACAGAAAGAAAAAATAATAGTTGCATTCTGAAATGCTTGCACAATTCTCCAAAACATTGAGAAAGATGCTGCATGCTCTGTCTTTTTTTCACAATTATTTTTGGTATCCAGATCTATGTTTCAGAGTTATATTGATTTTCATTCTGGATTTGGTTGATTAATGTTTCAGGAAGGATTCAGGTGCATTAGTGCAGAGCTGAACAGAAATATCAGTGCTTTTATCAAGTCAAAGTGGTACAGGGTGAGGCAATACCAGTCTACCTACTGGGTTTTTCTGGTAATGTGTACACACAGTAAAATGAATCTCTGAAATGACAGCCCCTTGGACTGGTTAACAGGAAGCTTGATAACGTTTTCAACACTTGCTATTGTTTATTAATGACCTGTCAGGAACTTCTGGAAACCAATAAAGTGTTAGTGTTTTGTGAGAACATTAGTAATCTTTTTTTTAAATTTTTTAAGATCTAATCTCTAGGTTAAATGTGTTCGCCTTATAAATTTGCTTCCCAGAAGGTGAATTCTTTTGTAATTGCTTTTCCTTGATAAGAATTTCTCACTCATTACAGGAAAACTGCAAATGTAACAGTTAAGGGATGATTCTATTTTAGTAACATTTTTCATCCTGACCCTATTCCCGAGGTTGAGAAATTGCTCATCAATTGAATGTTTTCTATTTTCTTCATTGCCAGTGTTTTTCTATTTTAATAGCTCATTTTCCACCATCCACAGTGTCCTTATTTATATCATCTTGGCTTTTTCATTATATGACTGTTACCTGATGCTCACAGTTTTCTCTGAACCTATTAAAATGTCCAACATACTGTCATCCAGATAAACAATTACAATTAATGTGACTTTCAAACTCCCATTCATTTCTAATGAACACACTTTGTAGAAATAACAGATAACCATTTAGACCCACTGGCTGTTACTAATTTTAAAATATTACATTTTATTTAAAGATATGTTAGTGATTTCAGTGAATAACAATACATTTAATAAAACAGACACTTAGCAATTCAATTCAGCTGTAATCAAAGTTATCTTAATTGGAACTTTGGAAGAAAGCAACACTTTTGTTATCTTTCCTCTCACACTTACTAAAATTATACAGCTTATAGAGAACATGATTAAAAATTCAACTTAAAGATGTCCTTAGTACTGCCAAAGACTCATAAACTCCAGAAAGCTCAGTAGCCATATAATGAGAAACTGATTATGAATGAAAACCTCTATGTAGAATAAATAATGTCCCTAGCATCAAGATTAAATGCATTGACTTACTGTACATTTCAGTTCTTTAAAACAACACCACATGTTTGCTTCCAATATGAACCAAGATTTTTTTTATTTTCCTGAAAGTACAGAAAACTTTCATTTTTTTAATGCTTACCAAAAAGAAAAAAGCAAGTCAATTTTTATTCAACTCACATTACCTAACATTAAAATCATATTTCCTATTTCATGAGGTCCATTTATTTTCCCTGAAACATCACTTCTGGAGCCCTCAAGTTTTAATCTGGACTAATTGTTTTTTTGATATGGTCCAAAAATCTTCACTTGGGTGTCTTTTGAGTTTACTGAAATCTCAGTCCCCCGCCCCTTCCTTTTGACATTGTTTTGTTGTGGTTTATTGTTAACTATCTTCCTCTAAAAGTGATACAAGAAAGAAAATCTGTGTGTTCTTGCATGTCTGAAAATCTATTTGCTGACTTCACTTTTGATTGTTCTTTGGATGGGGAGAGAATAAGTAAATAAATAACATTATCAAAAAGTCACTTAACCTAAGAGACTTAAATGGTATCTCATTTATTGAACTGGTTGTATTTTTAGAGGTCCTAGATTTTCTATTATTATTTTATTGAACTAATTATAGTCATATTGGTTATAATAAATACTACAGCGACACCCTTTGCAAACTAGTTTCCCCAACTGTAACATTTTGTAAAACTATGCTATAAGATCACAACCAAAATGTAGGCATTGATACAACATGAAAGTCATGTTTCAATTTCTCCAGTTTTACTTGTACTACTATATATGCTTTAGTGTGTGTGTGCATTAAATTCTACACAGCTGTATCACCTGGGCAGATTCCTGTTTCTACCGCCACAATGAAGATGCCGAGCAGCCCCAATGCCACTAATATCCCTGCTATTATAATTTTATAACCTCAGCCACCTTTCTTCTATCTCTTACTCTACCCCTCCCCAATTTCTGTACACTACTAATCTGTTCTACAATTCTAAATTTTTATCATTTCAAAATGTTACATAAATAGAATCATATCATATATAATCTTTTAGAGTTGACTTTTTCATTCAGCATAATCCCCTGAAGATTTATCAAGATTCAACACCCTTTCATGAAAAAATTTCCAACAAATTGGAAGGAATGCATTTCAACATAATTGAGACCTTACATGAGAAGTCCACAGTTAATATCATACTCAGTGATGAAAAGCTAAAAGCTTGTTCTCTAAGATCAGGAAAAAGACAAGTGTACCCACTTGCCGCTTATGGTCAGCGTAATACTGAAAGTCAGAGCCAGATAAAGCAGATAAGAAAAAAGGAAATCAAAGGTATCCAGACTGAAAAGGAAGAAGTAAAATTGTCTCTGTTGAGGTCTTAACCTATTCTTGTGGGTTGTGGTTCCAATGACAGTTTGATTTTCTGGCTTTTGCAGTGTTATTTTCTTTTTAACAGTTTTATTTATATAGTACCACTGGGGCTTCTGCCGACTGGCCCTTCCTGGTAATGCCTGAGGGACCAGAAGGGTTTATCTCAAGCTGGGGCACCAGATGTCTCTCAGTAAGAAAGAAACATGGTGGGATCCCTCTACCATTCACTGCCCCCACCACTCCCACCACATCTGACCTGGTGTCTTCAGGAAGGAGATAAGAATCTCTCACTTAAGAGAACAAAGAAGTTTCCTACATAGTAATGGATGTATAACTGTGGCGGATCTCTCCTGTGGACACTGGCTCGTTTCCTTGATATTTCTTAGTGGAAATGGAAGTTTCAAGTCTGGTAGAGAACAGTGCCTCCCCTAACTGCTTATTTCTGGTGGAGCGCCCAACTTAGACCCTTACAATGGTATCAGGGCAGCCTGCTGTTGTCAGGAGAACACTCGTTCCATCAAGGGGAGGCATGAGTCTACCTGTGCAGTCTTCTGTTGCTGGTTGGGGGTCAGGAGGCATCGGGTCTGGGTGCCCCTCCTCTGTTGAGTTGGGGAATACAAGACTCCCTGATGGGTGCTTTGGAGGTCCCAAACCAGCTCACCTTCTTAACACTTTTCAGACTCTCCTTTGACTGATTTTTGTGCCTTTTCCAGAGACTACATAGTTGTACTTAGCAGGGAGAATTAGTAAAAAACAGATCTATACCATTTGTCCAGGCTGGAAGTCTTCAGTTTTCTTCTACCTTCGTCTTCCCTTTTTACTTTGAAATTTTACTAGTGCATATCTAGGTAACAATGTTAAAATTGTCTACATCTGCACTGGATAGACACCCAATTTAAAGGCTCATGGTTCTTTACAACAGTAAGAATTTTTCTTCCATCATTTCTTTGTTAACTTCATTCCATACCTTTAACCTATTCTCTCACCCTGGAACCTTTAATACTTGAATATTGGCCCAACTGTACTAATAATTTATAGCTTTTTATTTTTAATTCAGAGGTTTATTCTATTGTTATATTCCTAAGAAAGTTCACATTATATTCAAGCATTTGCATACATTATTTTCAATTTGGTAACAATATTTTCAATCTCTAAGAATACTATCTTCCCCCCCTCTATCATAACATCATTATATAATTTCTATAAATCAATAGCTTTTAGAAAAGCTCTGAAAACAATTATAGATTTTGTTTTTAAGTTCTTTTATGTTCCTGAATTATCTCTGTTTTTTCCATGATTTAATTTTTGTTTATTTCTCAGACTTTCGTTTTTACTCTGTTGCTATTTTGAACCTCTTCTGCTAAATGGGTAATACATGGCTATTTACCATGACGCTTGCTCGTCATTAACTTGATATGAGAGGGACATTTGCTGCCATTTACAGAGAGTTAGGTTCGCTGTCTCTTGCTGTGATTTCTTGAATGCTGCAATGATAAGAAGAGCAGCTCCTCACAGGTTTGCTTAATTCTTCAGTGACTACTTTTACCCCTTTTCTCTTGGGACTGAATGCCAGATTGCAAGATATTTTTCATTTATATACTGCACAAAAACATATAGCTACTTTCTCTATTAAACTTCAATGAATCCCCTTGCAGCACCTGTGTTAACCTTGCTACTAAAAAAAAAGCTGTCGGAGAGAAGCCTAGAGCTTTGTCTGGGTTTGGCCAGGCAAACTGCATTCATGACATATGTCCTCTCTGCTTCACCCACTAGCATTCTCCAGAGCCCAGCTACAGAGAAACTTTAAAACCCTCACACATTTGTGAAGACTCCTTTGTTTCTCTTTGCTGATGTTGCTCTACTCTTTTTCTATTTCTATACTTCTATAGAGCGTCAGGTGTGTGGTGGAGGGATAATGGGATGTAAATATTTGTGCTGTCTTGCATCTTAAATTACAAACCTATACATAACATTTAAGTACTGAATTACATTTGTTATAAAAATACATTTTCCATCAGAGAAAATCTCTTGAGCATAATATTTACCAACAATTTCTTTAAAAGAGAACAAATATGATATCTGTTACATTATTCTTTCTATGACAACCAAATTACACCAACAATTTCCTCCAAAGG
The DNA here is from genome assembly GCA_004026545.1 of Mormoops blainvillei. Taxonomy (NCBI): domain Eukaryota; kingdom Metazoa; phylum Chordata; class Mammalia; order Chiroptera; family Mormoopidae; genus Mormoops; species Mormoops blainvillei. The sequence goes on along the minus strand of PVJD01002619.1, from coordinate 17,042 downwards.
GTTAGAAAGGGAAAGTACGCATTGGAGATTCTGAAGTTCCTGTAAATATTATAACATTTTTAGAAACCTTCTTTTTTCTACCTTGTACAGAATGAAATATTCTTGAATTTCCAAATACTGTTTTTTCCTGTTTTATTAGGCTAATTACATAGCTGTTATAGAAAAAATACTAAAACTTGTAAAAGGGTGTCACATTAAATAATTTAAATAATATTTGCTTGAATACCTTGTCTATCTACATAAGAAAACTTATGAGTAAGAAAATAATATCCTCTTTTATATTGATATGCATATATTTTAAAACTAGATCCAGAATGTTTCTATTATTTGATCTGTCACTAACTAGAAGTGTGGTTCAGAGAAATTATTTTATTTTTCTGGGTTCAATTCTCCACCTGAGAAAAGAGGGACTATGTTGGGGAAATAGGTAGTTTTCTTAAAATTTTACACTTTATAAAGTATATGTTTTTGTCTGTATGCAACTTATGTTTGAAACTTCAGCAGTTAAATTGAAGAATTTCTAATTTTAGTGTTGCACCTTGTTGCTAATATTTAAACATCAATAAAATAATTAGGCTATTCTGGAAAATTGTTAAAAATATTACTGAACTATTTAATTAACTTCAATAAGTGTTATTGCATAATCTGTCAATAAGTTCAATACTTATTTTACTTATTGAACTAAAGGCATATTAGAGGCCAGTACAATGTACAGATCAAATATGCATTTGAAAACATACATATCAATAAAGTACATGCATGTGCTGAAATAATTTTGAAATTTACATACAAAAATATTAAAATTAACGTTTACTTTGCAGGACTACATATGATAGATATTTCAAGGTACCTACTACATATTCATTTTCATTTTTTCCTTTCTAGTTGAGCTCTAATATTTTTCAGAGTGATATTGCACCATGTAAAAATTATTCAACCTTCTAAGCTCCCATGAAGTTAAGTTTGTGTAAGTGACCCATATCTGGCCAATTATATATATAAGCATCAGTCTACTGTGTAGCACTTCCAAAGAGCTGATGATACTCTAAAAGAAAGTGTCAAACCTGGCTGGTAATCTCCTTTTGCCCTTGCTTTTCAGGAGAATAGATATAGCAACTACCTTTCAAGCACAAGGCAACAAATAACAGAGTAAGAATACTGGAAAAGAAAGATAAAACCACCCTGGGAAACTGATTGTATCAAAAAGTATCTCTACCAACTCTGGTCTTTATATGTGAGATTGCCTGATACATGAGAAAAATAGGTCTCCATTTAGATAAGTCTCTGTATGTGAATAGCCATATGTGCAAATGAACATTTTAATTTTACAGTTCCTAATTTTCCAATTAAATAAACATATGCTGATTTAATAACATGAATTGCTTATTATAGTATTGATGATCTGTTTTATTTGTGACTAAGTGCTGTCAGATATACATCTATTATGCAAATTCAAGTAACACCATATTTTAAACCTTCTCTAAGAGGTAGCATGTGCTTGCTAAGAGGTGTCACTTCTAAGTGTAGTTAACAACATTGCTATATTAGTGAAATTCACCAGCAGTGTTAGAAAAAGAAAGCTAGACTCTAATCACCATACTACTTGACTTGAAGGCTAAAAGAGAAGTTCATTAGGTATTCTAAATATGGAATAATATATAAAGCAGAATGACCAACACGTCCAAATATACAGAAACATAAAATTGCATAATATGTTTAAAGAATATCAAATAATTCAATAAATGCCCTTCTTGGTAATCTATAAACTCTGAAGACAGTGAAGATCTTCTACATTGAAGTTTTCTGTAGCGCTTAGCATTGTGCCTAGTACGTAGTTAGCATTCCAAAATATGTATAAAGTAAATACGTGGATAAATACAGCTATGAAAATTACTTATGGCTTGATGGTGGTAGGTGAGAAAAAGACAGCGAATATATTTATTCTTGTTAATGATTATATATTTTTTCTTCACTGTGTCTCTCACAACCAGATTCTTACTATTTAACACAATGAGGTTAATTTCTTAGTGAGGTTAAATTTCTGTAGGAAAAAAAGCAATATGCCTACATATACCCAACATTAATAAATGGGTATAATCTGTAGGGAGTTGCTAAATATTTAAAAAAGACCATATCAGACATTATAAAATTTGTAAAAACAAATATCAGATATTAAATGTGTAATTCAGTAAAGTAATTACATGGGTAGAATTTCAGTATTTATGTAATTTTTTAATAATCTAGGTGACTAGTAATAAAAGATAAAATTTTGAAATACTACAAGGAGAGGTTACTTAATAACATGATATTTAAGAAATATATGTGACAAGTACCAAGTCAGGTGAATTATTTAAAACAAACAATTTAGAGGATTGGCTTTCTTAATTTATATAAATATTTCCTGCAAGATAACATATATGTTTAAAAATGAAATCTGTCTAACCAACCTCTATTTCATCCTGAATTATAGCTTACTTTTACATAAAGCCATAAAAATTTCATTCTTCCCATTTCTGTTGGTAATCAACTGTGACATTAAATGGTATAAATTTTTGTTCAATTAATTTCCTGTTCTTCAAAGAAATGAAAATAAAGTACATCTAAAAATGGTGATTATAGTTAGCACGAGAGATTCTAACTTTTTTTTAAGTTCTTGGAAGTTTTGATTTGGATTTAAACATTTCCTGTCATTCATCTGTAGCAACAAAAGAAAACTGGCTTTATTTTTAAGCTAAAAATGACAGCTTAAAACAATTTGTTTTTAAATTTTAGACCAGTTTAAAAAACATCACTCAAACATAACCCTCTGTTGTCTAGCTTCAGCCTCAGGCAGTGACAGTGAACATAATAGGCTCAAGTCAAGGAACTAAGCAACAGAGCAGATGGATCCAGACCAGCAACTCTCTTCAGACTGGCTCATTCTGTGCATTGGGTGCATTTCTAGACTAATCTAAAATTGTTCTTATTCATGAAAGTTAAATTATCAATTATATTACTGTGAGAAGAATATCTATAGAGTAATGACAATTTATAGAGTACTTTTGAATCTGAAAGATTTTTATAATTATTAATTATTGAGAAGTTTTTTAATAAGAAAAAAATTTAAATGCCCCAAATTATATAAAGAGGCATAATTAAATCCCCTAAATATCAAATGTTGAAAAAATTTCAATATATTTATTGCTACATTTATTGTCATATAAAATTTTAAGAGAAATCTCAGAGCTTAATAACTTCATTTTTATATACTTCAATTTGCATTTTTTAATAATAAAGGGCATTTAATACTAAACCTTTTTGCTTATATGACACACAACAACAAATCTATGGAATCACAAGTACCCAGTTTATTCTAGAAACACCATTATAAAAGTTAAAAAAGAAGCATACTTGATATTAAGGAGAGAAAATTGAATTTAAAATGTTCAAATAACACCACAAAAAGCAGAAGAAAGACAAAAAAGGAACGGAGAGCAAGGGTAACAAAAAAACAGCAACTTATTTTCAATATTAATCTAATTATATCAATCATCACTTTGAATATCAAAGTCTAAATGCACCAATTAAACATAAATTGTCAGAGTGAACAAAACATGATTATAAATTACCTATAAGAATCTCACTTTAAATAGGAAGGAAATATAGATTGAAATTAAATGGATGGAAAAATACATAATATGCTAACACTAATCAAATGAAAGCAGGACAAGTCATATTAGTTTCAGATAAAGTAAATTCAAACCATGAAAAATTATCAGGGATATGGAAAGGCATTACACAATGATAAGAGTCAATTCCCTAACAAGACACATAATCCTTAATATCTAGGAATCTAAGAAGAGAGTGTCAAAATATGTGTGACCAAAACAGAATTGCACAAAGAAATAGATGAATTGACTAATGTACTTTGAGATTTCAACATCCCTCTCTCAGCAATGAACAGATGGCAGAAAATCAGCAAGGAAATAGTCAAACACAACAATACAATTAATCAACTGGATATTATTGGTATCTATATACTACTTCATCCAAGAACAGTTCACATTGTTCTCAAACTCACAAGGAATATTCACCAAGATAGACCACATCGCATTCTGAGCCATAAGCACTTACTGACAAATATAAAATAATGGAATTCGTACAGTGTTCACTCTGAGACTACTATGGAATTAAACTAAAAATTAGTAACAGAGAAATAGTTGTAAAATCCAAAAATACAATAGAGACTAAACAACACACCTTTAAATAATGCATGAGCAAAAGGAGAAATTTCAATAGCAATTGAAAAATATTTTGAATTAAATGATAATTAAAACACAAATTATCAAAATTGTGGGGTATAGTGAAAGTATTTAGAAGAAAGTTTATAGCATTGAATACACATAATGTGAAAGAAAAGATCTAAACACAATAACCTGTTTCTCCCTCAAGAAACTATTAAAAGAAGCAAATTAAATCCAAAGTTAGCAGAAAAATATAAATAATATGAATTAGAACAGAACTAAATGAAATTGAAAACATAAAGTCAATAGAGAAAAATCATCAAAGCTAGAAGCTACTTTTTTGAAGTGATTTATAAGGTTGACAATCCTCCAGCCAGACTACAGAAGAAAAAAGGAGAGAAGACACAAATTATTGATATCCAAAATGAAGAAGACATCACTACAGATAATATGAACATCAAAGGATAAAAAAGGAATACGATGAACATCTCAATGCTCAGAAATTTGATAACCTGGGTTAAATAGGACAATTCCTTGAAAGATACAACCTGTCAAAATATATACAAGAATAAACACACTACCTCAATAGGCTTTTATCTATCAAAGAAATCAAATAAATAATTAATAACCTTCCATAACAGAAAGTGTTAGACCCAAAAGGATTCAATGATGAATTTATCAAACATCTAATAAGAAATTATACCAAATCTCTACAATCTCATCCAGAGGATAGAAACAGAAAAAATCCTTCCTAGCTCACTCTATAAAACTATATTACCCTATTATCAAAACTATCCCTGGCTGGTGTAGCTCAGTGGATTGAGGACCAGCCTACCAACCAAATTGAATCATTGGTTGAATTACCCTGTCAGGGCACATGCCTGGGTTGTGGACCATGTCCTCAGTAGAGGACACATGAGAAGCAACCACACCTTGATGTTTCCCTCCCTCCCTCTCTCCCACCCTTCCCTTCTCTCTAAAAATAAATGAATCAAATTTAAAAAAAAACTAGCAAAAGACTATAAACTAGATACCAATATCTCTCATGAATATAAATGTAAAAATCCTCAACAAAATGTTAGCAAATAAAATGGCATTTATCCCAGATACTCAAGGTTGGTTCAACATTCAAATATAAATGAATATAATCAATCATATCAACAGGCAAAACAAGAAAATTACATGATCACAAATATGCAGAAAACTTACGTGACAAAATCACAAAACTGTCCATGATAAAACTCTCAGTAAACTAAGAATACAGGAGAACATCCCCAAACTGATAAAAAATAAAAGCATTTACAGAAACCTACAGTTAACATCATATTTAATTGTGAGAAACTTGAGGTCCTCTCTCTAAGATTAAGAACAAGCAAAAACATTCTTTCTCACAACACCTTCAACTTTACACTGAAGTTGTAGCTAATGAAATAAGACAAGAAAATGAAATAAAATGTACATAGACTGGGAAAGAAAAAATAAAATTGGCTTTGTTTGCAGATGACCTGATTGTCTGTTTAGAAAACTTGAAAGAATTGACAAAAAACCCTAGAACTAATAAGTGATGATATCAAGTTGGAGGATAAAATGTTAACATATATAAGTGAACAACTTTCCTATATGCCTGATATGAACAATTGGAAGTTGAAATTATAAACAGAATTCCATTTACATTAGAACTCTTTAAATGAAATATTTAAGCTTAAATCTAACAAAATATGTATAAGGTATATCTGAGGAAAACTACAATACTCTGATGAGCAGCATCAAATATCTAGTTCATATTAAAATATCTCCAATTATCTCAAATGTGTTCCCTTTGGGATTCAAAGTTAGATTCAAAATAAAGTCTGTACATTACTTTTAGTTATAATCTTTTAAGCCTCTTTTAACTTAAGTTAGCCCTTCTTTTCCTTTTTTATATCATTTATTGAAGAAAGCACTTTAATAAGTTTTGTGTAGTATAACAACATTTCTCCTTCAACATACGGTGGTGTATTGAAAACCTAATTTTCTAGATTGCAAAATCTTTAAATGCTGATAATATTAGTAACATGGATGCTCAATTTATACCTTCTAGCTTTGAAATTCTCATAAGGACATCACTTTACCTGTGTCTTAAAGGCTATTCCAACCACCCATTACAATGCCTTGTGTTTCCTTGTCAGAGACATATGGAGGGGGTTGCAATGGTGGAAGAAAAAAAATCAAATGAACTCTTAGAATTGAATCTACTCCTTTCATTTTATTGCAGTCTTTCAACTGGAAAATCTCACCATCACACTCAGAGTCAGTACAGCCTGTTGGAACAAGCCATGGGAGAACAGTCTGATGAATCCACTATGAATATAAGCATGAGGTACTATTTCATGATTGGCTAAGATTTGGGTACAGAGTTAAAGCAGAATATCCCTGTTGTTGACCTTGTTTTTTAATTTATCATACAACCATCAGGGGAATTTTATTTTTGCTTCTAGTTAAGTTTTTTTCATTACAAAATTCATTTCACTTTTTCTTATCCCTCTTCCATGGGGGATTAAAACTATCTCACAAGCTAAGTGGGAAAACATATCCCATGCCATCTCCTCTACCCTCTTCTAGTTCATTATCCCAGATGCCCTTGCATTAATCCCCCTGCTCCAAAGAGATACTTCCTTTTTCTCATGTCAAAAAAAAAAAATCCAATGCATGAAACATCATCAGGGATCTCTGGCCCTTCCCATTAATAATCATATTTTTGTTTGGGTCTGGGGAAAGAACCTAATAATAAACCCTAGGTGGTATTAGGCAAACAAGAAGAACCATACATAACATAATAAAATTGACAATATAAGAAAAACACATTCATAATTTAGATTGGCTAAAAATGATCTTTCAAATCATTGGAGAAATGTGTGGGAAAAACTTGGTAATTGTTTGTTTAAAAATAATAGACATAAATTTCACTCTATATTAGAATTTATTTCAGATTTACCAAAGATCTGTATATAAGAAAAAAATTATGTTTTAGAGTTATAATAAAATATCAATAAAATCAGCTACATAACATGGAGCTCTACAAAAAAATACATGTCACACATTTCACAGAGAAAGCTATTTTTCACAATATATGAAGAACTCATATAGTAATAATAGAAAAAATCAATAATAGTAGAAAAATGAGCACAAGCTATAATAATATTTCTCAGGAATGGAAACACAAAGAAATATTAAAGGATGAGAAATGCTTACCCTCAATCATAATAAAATAAATATAAATTAAAATTACATCCTCAAGGAACATGCATAAAGGACCCATTGACAAGGCCAAATGGGGGAAGGATTGAGGGTGGGAGGTGGGGGTGGGTGGGGCTGGGGAAAGTAGTGGCAGGAAAATGTTGAGAAAACCAAACAGAAAACAAAGTGGTCAAGGGGACGCTGGGAGTAGTATGGGAAATTAAGAAGCCAAAGAACTTGTGTGTGCAGCCCATAGACATGGACTGAGGTGTGGGGATGATGGGATGGGGTGAGAGGGTAGAGGGGATACAGGGGGAAAAATGGGAAGCTGTAATAGCATACTCAATAAAATATATCAAAAAAAATTACACTGATAACAATTTTTTCTCCTTCAATTTTGACAAGAATTAAAAATCTTCAGAACATACTTTGTTTACAAAGTTTAGGAGAAACAGGCTTTCTATGATGTAGCAATGCAATAAAATTCTATGTAGAGTGCTAAAAAATATTAAAAAGCTTTTTATATAATGAAATGAAATAATTTCTAAGACATATTAATAGGTTAAAAACATCAAGCCTTACAAGTATACATGGTATGCTATCAGTTATGTGCAAACAGAGGGTGTGTACCTGCATTTCTATGCACATTTGGTTATATAAACATAAAACATGTATAGAAAGTAGCCATAGAAAATAATAGGTTGTGTTCAAGAAAAGTGTGCATTTAATTGAAGATTAGGTATGTCAAAAGGAATTTTTCACTATTTATTCCTCTATACAATTTGAATTTGAACTATGTCAATACATTACAATGATAAAAATTACTAATTAAAAAATTTTAAGTTTCAAGTATGATGTTAGAAAATGTAATATACTAGCAGTCATAATTTTTTATCATTCAAGCAGATATATTAATTTACTCTTTTGCCTCCCTTTTTCACATGTAAAGGACACTTGTAGTTGCATTGAGCCCACACACATAATCAAGGATAATCTCCTGGTTTTATGGATAACTTTTAGCACTCAATTCCATCTCCAATCTTAATGCACTAATCTTCCTTACCATGTAACAGCATTTTAACATTAGGATATAAACACCTTGGAGGAGCGATTGTTCAGCCTCTCATATAGACTGCTGTGGGGAAATACGTCCACTGGCTCAATAAGTAAAATTGAGATATTCCAATCTCAAAAACAATTTGGCTTTGGGCCTTTTCTGCTATGCAGAAGCCTGAAGTATGCTAAATGAAACCGCATAAATTTAGGAGTCAGAGAGGTATACCTACAAACCATAGCTAAGTCTATAATGTTCTTGAGATTTGGCCTTGAGATATTTCCTTTGATTTTCTTAGCTTTAATTCCTTACACTCTAATATGGGAAAAAGGTATGTACTTCATGAAGTTCTTGTGAAAATTAAGTGAAAGAAAGTACATAAAGCACAACAGACACAGTGGTGAGACTATTTCAGTCTAACAGCATGGATGAATCTTAAAATTTAACGTTAAATTTTAAAATTATTGAATACATATATGATAATTTTTGATAGATTTTGTTGATTGTGCTATTACAGTTGTCTCATTTTTCTCTCCTTTTTTTCTGCTCTACCCAGCACCTCATCCCATTATCCCCACACCTCTTAGCTCATGTCTCTGTGTTGTACATATCAGTTCTTTGACTTCTCGATTCTCTATACTATTCTTAGCCTCCACCTGTTTATTTTTTTTCTGTCAACATTTTCCTACCACCCCTTTCCCCAGCCCCACCTCGCCTCACGTCCCACCCTCAACCCTTCCCCCATTTGGCTTTGTTGATGGGTCCTTTATTCCTGTTCCTTGATGACCCTTCCTCTCTTTTTCCCCTGTTATCTTCCTCCATCCTTCCCTCTGATTACTGTCAATTTGTGTTTTACTTCAATGTTGCTGGTTATGTTTTGCTTGCTTATTTTGTTGATTAAGTTCCACTTATAGGTAAGATCATATGGTATCTGTCTTACCTCCTAGCTTATACAACTTAGCATAATGATCTCCAGTTCTATCCATGCTGTTGCAAAGGGTAGTAGCTCTTTTGTCCTTTCTTCTGTGTAGTATTCCACTGGGTAAATGTATCATAGTTTTTTGATCCACTCATTTACTGTTGGGTACTTAGGTTGCTTCCAATTCTTGGCTATTATAAATTGTGCTGCTCTGAACATTGGGGTGCATAGACTCTTCTGAATTGGTATTCCAGGATTCTTGGGGTATAATCCTAGCATAGAGACATGGGTTTATTCCTGGGCTCTCAATTCTGTGCCATTGATCTATGTGTCTGTTCTTATGCCAGTACCAGACTGTCTTGATTACAGTGGTCTTGTAATATAGTTTCATGTCAGGTATTGTGATCCCTCCTACTTTGTTCTTTCTCAAAATTGCTGCAGCTATTCAGGGTCGGTTATGATTCCATATAAATTTTTGAAATGTTTGTTCTACATCTGTGAAATATGTCATTGGTATTTTAACAGGGATTGCATTGAATCTGTAAATTGCTTTGGGTAGTATGGACATTTTAATGATGTTAATTCTTTAATTTTACTCTAATTTTTAAGTCAGAGGGTGAGTTGACAAAGGATTAAATCATAAGTTTTGTTAGGATAATTCCAAACTTACAAAAAGGCTATCAGCACCTACTGTCTTTTTGTGTTTAACAAATATTATATAATATAAAAATTTTATTATTAAAAATTTTTAAAAACCAAAAATACTAATTCAAAAGGACATAAGCACCTCTATATTCACTGCAGCATTACTCACAACCACCAAGATATAGAAGCAGCCCAAGTGTCCATCAGTAGATGAGTGGATAAAACAACTATGGGACATCTGCACAACGGAACACTAATCAGCTGTAGAAAAGAAAATTTTGCAGTTTGCAACAGAGTGGATGGACATGGAGAACATTATGGTAAGTTAAATAAGCCAGTCCCAGAAAAACAAATGCCATATGATTTCACTCATATATGGAATCTAGTGAACAGACTGAACTGACAAGTAAAATAGAGACAGACTCAGGCATAGAGAGCAGGATGACAGCTACTGGAGGGAGAAGGTTAGGGAAGGGGTGAAGGGATTGAGCAAAAATGAAAAAGTACTGATGGACATGGACAACAGTGTGTTGATTGAAGGGGCCATGGGGTGTTTAACAGGGTTAAATGGTAATGGAAAATATACTAAAAAAAACCCCTCAAAATACCATTGTTAGAATGAGTAGTTATAGAACAATCTAGTAAAGAAGGAAAGTCAATTTAGCATGCAATAATAATCACTCTATCACCTTCCTAATATATACTAACCTACTGGTTATTTAAATATAATAAAGATAAGATCCTCTGATATAATACCAGTAGGAAATTCAGTAAAGCCAAAGTCTTAGAGAAATGTTTGTTCCACTTATTTAAATCTTCATACTTCTTTTTATCCTAATTTCTTCCTTTGGATTAGATCCTATAGTCCAGTATGTTACTGGTAAATTTTATTGGGTTTACCAAACAGTAAATCCTTGTGAGTGAATTCATCATACACTTCAAATGAGGAAAAGAAAAATGAATGAACCTAAAGAAATTTGACCTGCATACTTCAACTGACTTTGAAACAACCACAGAGCATTTTAAAAATTAAGTTTAGAGCTATTTATCCCACTGAGAAACCTAGAAAGAAAATTCTCTTTACACAGGAAAAAAAAAAAAAAACTGGGTCTGAAGAAACAGAGATTAAAAGCTTCTTATCAATAAAAAAGATCTAATTCCTATTGTCAGGACCATCTTTTATGTAGCACCTCAACACTCAAGAGAGGATACCATCTGGGTGGATTTCAGTTAGATGGTGAAGGTAACCTAGTAGAAATGTCAGCAATAAAAACTGCTTTCTCACATCTTTCTGATTAAATACTCTACCATAAATTCACTCAGAGTCGTTAAAGAAACCATTGATGTTCCTTTGTTAATTCTTGAAAATCTCATCCTGAAGCCAACAAATTGTTTAAAATCTATTCTGTAACCTGATTCGTTATATATCCTTAATTAAACTATAATTTTCTGTCTTCTTCAGTGATGTAATTAAATCGGAATGATTCAACTCTTTATGATGATTGAAGGAGTATGTGGTTTTAGGTCCTCGTTCTTTTTTGAAGGCGATTGGTTTGTCAATGAATTGAAATTGGCGGGGCTGGATGAAAGCAGTTAAATATAGCTGCTCACTCTCCAAAAGGAAATATATTGTGGAATAAGCTGGTTGTCCTTGCTATATCTTTCTCCAGTGTAAAAATACTCTGAGCTATTTCTATTATATGAAGTTCACTGATTTTATTTCCCATAAAAATTCTAATTATGGAATTATTCCAGCTCCTTGCCTTTCAAAATAAGAATTTTATTTGAAAATATATTAGTAATTATTTGTAAACTCAAGTTAAGATTAGAATAGAATTTGTCAACGTTCAGGGATGCCTGCCAGACAGCCTGAGCAATAATATTCTAATCTACTCCATGCGCACTGAAAAAAAGTGCGTTTTCCCTTTACAGTCCACTTGGAAAAGACCCATTTTTCAAGCCTTAACTTTTTATTTTGATATCTCAAAAAACCTCATTTTTATCCTTATTATTATACTGTTTATAAAATGATGGACCTTTCCAAAAGTGAATTATTATCTCCTCATTGATCAGGCTGCCATTGTTCTTGATGGTCCTTAAGGTGCGTTTATCAAGAAGAGTTATCCAAACACAGACTCTGAAAGTGATCTCCATACAAATCATTTATTATCTTTCATGAACTAAAGTTGCAATGGCCCGTCTGGCTTTCTCGACTTCCTTTACCCTCATTCAGCCAAGTCTGTTTCCTTTGGCCTTAAAGTTGAGTTTCATCACAGCTTTGAATCAATTGTGTTCTTAGTCACTCCAGGTAAGGACATATTTTCAATATTGAGCAGACAAAAAATAAAATAAAAATGAATATGCCATTTCTTAATACGAGGCAGTTTCTACATTGTATTTAAGCCCCGAGGCAGGGTCCCCACATACCAGTCCTCATCATTCAAGCCCCACCCTGACACACCCTCTGGGCCCTGGGGTCTCACTCTCTGCTCCATTTCTTCATTGAATTACATGCCCTAGGCACCGTGAACCTCCTCCCCACACAGACAGCTTTGTCTTTATTGTGCTATTTTGCCTTCTGGGACATTGACTTTGCTTCACCTTATGAAACCCTCACTACACATTGACTGCAAGTATGAATCACCTAATCATCTGTCCTCTCTTTAGATATCAGCAGTTAAAACTAAACTTCATTCGTGGTTCAGCCCTGTAAATATCACTATTTTCCTAATATCTGACTATTTGGACCTGACATAGCTGTCTCTTACAGAGTTTTTCAGCACATTTCAGAAAAATATTGAATCAAATTTTCATTGAAATTTTCAGATAATTTACCATCAATTTTAATATATAAACTTGTTCATGACAGCATGGATGCTGTGAACAACATCCAGAATGTGTATGGAGGGAAAATTTTTATTCAATATTTATTCAAAAATACTTAATGTCCCATGATGTACTACTTACTGGAGTTATACAAGAGATACGACAATGTCCCTGCTTTTTGGGAACTTTTTAGAGTAATACAGAGAACATCCCCTGTAAAATAAGTTAACATGATGATTTTGGGGTAATTTTATACTATGAGTTAACAAACCAGGCTAAGGTGGGAGCAACTGTTAAATATCAGCAGTCTACAAAGGCCTTAATGGTGGGAAAGTATTAGCTATAGAACAGTCTGTGAAGAGTGTTCTAAGGACAAGAGCAGCAAATGAAACATTTCTGAAAGAAAGATTTAAAAATAATATGGAGAGCAGGATTATAGCTAAGGAGGGGAGGTTAGGAGGTTGGAGGGACTGAGCAAAAAAGAAAAAGGACTCATGGGCCTGAACAACAAAGTGGGGATTGTGGGGGGTGGGGCAGGGGTATAAGGGGACTACATGGTAATAGAAAAAATACAACAAAGATTAAATTAAAAATAAGATTATATATAACAGAAAAAAGTTATATTTCGAACTGAGGAACTGACATTAAAATAGATTATTTGACAGAATGTAATTCTAGAAAAGAGTATAAGATTATATTAATATTAAATATCATTAATAACACCAAGTAACATTTTCCTCTAATAAGAACCAAGAAATGTGGAAACTCTCAGATTCCATCAAAATTATTTTTCTCCAGATGATATTCAGATCTCTAAAGATCCCTAGAAAGACAGTTTATTGCTCTTATTGTTGCTTTCATTTGTATTTTTTTTTCTTCTTCTTGATCCACAATTTATTTTCTCTCCAGGAAGATGTACACAACTACTCTGAAGTATCAGAATAGACTTTGATCTTAACTATTGCACACTAAATGTTGTACACCTGAGGATAAACATGAATAAAGAGAAAGCCCCTGACTCAAACAGCAGGGGTCCCCTTCTTCACTGGGTGTGAACAACTACAGAAGCTTAGACAGCAATGACTTAAGTTTGTGGTGATGACACATTGCTTATCATCTTTCCGTTCTAATCTACTACCTTGAGGTTATCGTACTAAATTAACAAGAGACTCCAATATTGTCTTCTTTGAATGATCCCTTTGAGAAACCTAACCTAACCCTCTGTCACAGGGATAAGGGTTTACAATTAGTGGTGGTAAGTAGAGTATTTTCAAATATAGACAGCAAACAACAAATTGCCCTTTCTGGCCTTAGTCGGAGCTAACAAATTAATAAGTAGCGTTAAAAGTAGTTATACTAGTTTCACCACAATGAGTAAAGCAAACAAATCTAAGTCCCATTTTCACCTTTGCACCCTCTGTCTCTTTCATCTATCTACCTACATACCTATCTACCTATCTCTCTATCTACATATCTATATTTCATTCCACGGTAAATGCTCGATACTGATCATGACAATCACATAAAAAAATCAAGTTTAAAGCCTTCATTACACAAATGAGAAGAGTGTCAATGATCTGACCAAGTTCACAGGTCTAGCTCAGTGGCAATCCATAGGCCAATCTGCCCTCCCCAAATCTATCAAGTTAATGTGGTGACTGACCAATTCACTCATTTATTCATCAACAGGATTCTAGGAAACAAATATTTTCCATTAATTAATTTGTATATTGTTTCTTTAATTTGCTTTATTAATAATGATTCACTATAGAACAAAGTTTTCTTTTTAGTATTTTCACTATTTTCAGGTAAATTCTTGAGTTGGAATCATACAGAATTTTGACTTTCAAAAATTCTCTAATTTTATTTCTCTCTAAATGTATAGAGTAGATATAGATTATGCAAAATATTTAAGTATATGGAAATAATTGTCACAAATCCCATGTTCTCATTTCTTACTAAGAAATGGCTGAAAAGTTCCTTATATTATGCCTCAAAGTGTTTATAATAAATTCTAGGTAATTTTAATAGTTGAATCAGAGGCTGGATTTAATTAAGAAGAATGATTTTACTGAGGATTTTTCTTAAAAAATCTTTTTGACAGAGTACTCTGAGTTAAAAAGTCTGTGAATCCAGGATAGAAGAAGGTATTATCCAGAATAGCTTGATTGTACATTGTCTTCCCACTTATTCCATTCTTACTATAAAATAGCTTTTCCTGACATGGTTTACTTGGGTTGTAGCCATGAAATCATATGCATATGAAGAAACCAAAAATCTATTTATAAAACTTGTGGCCAAAATAGGACCTATCTTAGGTTTCTTATTCTTCAATCTTATGCCAAGAATTGAAGAGGGTGGGGAGAACTAGAGGAGATGGGGCTTTTCTAAGAAGCTCGGAAAATTAAATGTGGAAGAGACTTCAGTGAGCATATAAGAATAAGTTCAGCGTTTCTAATGCCTGGTTCTAATTAGAATCTCAAAGAAGTATTGAAGCTCAAAGACATATTGTGTGAAGAGTACATACCTGGTTAATAATAAGATCCAGCCTTACATACAAGCTCATAAATCTCATATGCCTTCATTGTAGAGGAAATCGAGGTTGATACCAAAGATGAAATGCTATTTGCTCTGATTAATGCTGTAGATATTGAGACACCATTTGCCCTGACAAATGCTGTAAATGCTTATCTCCCACCTCTGTAAGCCCCTTCGGCGCCAAATCTATACCTCCCAAGACCCTTCTCCCACTTGGCCCAGCATAAAAGGAATGCGGGGCTATTGTTCTGGGCTCAGAATTTGGAGTTTGTCTCCTCTGGGCCCGTGCACGTAAATAAAGATCGTGCTCCTAACCCCTCAGTGTCTGGTCGCTTCATTTTTTCTGTAACATTTGGTTCCCTGACCGGGAAGCGACCTTACATAAATTCGGGCCGATTTGCCGCCGGCTGGGCAGGGCAGGACGGACGCCCGGCGGCCCGGCTGGGGACCGGGGAAGCGCGCGCCCTGAGATTTCTCGGGCCCCAACCGGCCGGGGCTCCGAAGTCCACCCCGCAACTCCCGCCGGGAAGTGAGGGCTTCAGAGCACGATCTATCGGAAGGCGCCGCATCGGTAAGTGCCCCGGGGACCAGGCCCGAGACCGGGAGGGATTTGAGTCCCTCATCTGTTAAACTAGGATCGAGACTGCAGAAGTCCGATCGCCGGACCCTCACTCGGGGAGGGAACTGGGAGGGATTTGAGTCCCTCATCTGTTAACTAGGATCGAGACTGCGGAAGTCCGATCGCCGGACCCTCCCTCGGGGAGGGAACTGGGAGGGATTTGAGTCCCTCATCTGTTAACTAGGATTGAGACTGCTGAGGTCCGATGGCGGGACCCTAACTGAATAGGTTCTGAATGTCTGAATTTGCAAGTAAATTCAAAAGTGTCCGTGTCTGTTTTTCTTGGGTGTTGATCTCAGGGAGGGAACGGAATAACTTCTGAATGAAAGTGCCTTAAAAGTGTGTCTGTGTCTGTGGCTCCTCGGGCGCTAGCCTACAGAGCGAGAGTGGGTCCCAACCTGCGGTTCCTGTGTCAGGTCGTACGGCATAACGGTTGACAGTTAACCCCGAATTCTGTTGGGACAACCTTAGCCAAGACCGACTTCGTCCCGAGAGGGAGCAGGCCAGGCGGACGAGCGAGTGTCCCCACCCTTTGTGTGTCTGCGCCGCGCGGGAGGGAAGCCTTGGGAGGTGGACCTCCTACTATTTTTAGATTGCAGGCTGAGGGATTTCAGCAAATTTAAAGGGCCAGACCCATCGTTTGATGCGGGCCAATTAGAGACATTTTGTACTGCAGACTGGCCACCTTTTGGGGTCGGCTGGCTCCTGAGGGCACATTAAATCTATCCACTATAAGAGCAGTTCACCTGAAAGTTACAGGAAAGCCAGGACATCCCGATCAGTTTTCCTATATAGATAGATGGCAGAAGGTCGTAACCGCTGGGGTGTCAGAGGTATAGTGCTGGAAGATAAAAGGAGAAGAGAGAAGAGGTAAGCAGGTATGTGTAGGTTTAGGTAGGAAGGAAAAGAAGGAAGAAGTTCCTGAAAGCTGGGGAGATGTCGAGACAGAAGGTAGATTGAGCAGGATCTCAGGTTTATGTCAGGATTAGGTGGACGGAAGCC